>JXCR01016501.1:106786-197794 GCA_002079205.1 Phalaenopsis hybrid cultivar
GAGTGAGCCTTTGAATCCGAGCACTTGAAATTCTTTAATTTATGTGCTAGAAGCTCAAGCACATGACATATGTTGATTGATAATAAATTGAAGTAATAGAGCACACTTCAAGTTCTTTATATGAAATGGATAAAAGTTTTTATTCTCAAGCATTCATGAGACAATATTATAAAAAGTTTTTTTTAATGCTTAGTGAATTGAATTGTAATTTAAATTAAATTAATAGTTATTGTTGAATCCTTTAGGATTTAAAATCTAATATCATTCGAGAGCACATGCAACTCGACGAAAAGAACTTGTATCACAAATAGAGTGCTGAGAGAGAGGGAGAGAGATCTGATTCCCTGGAGGAAGTCTTAAAAAATATACCAATTTAGGATCTTCGATAAGTTAGAAAGAGATGACTCCTTGAAGGTTCCCTTAGTTAAAGGATTGATACGGGGAGGAATAGGAGCTCAAGGGAAAATAATATTGGAGACGAGAAAAGAAGTCCCCTTGAGATCATCTTCCCTTATTTCGTACATCAGAGAGAGAACCTATAAAATAATTAATATGGCACGTCATTGTATTAATTTGGCATCTTTTTCATATTATTTTAATGGAAGGATTGTGATGTTGATGCTATGTATTGTAAGCCAATATCTTATATCGTCGATATGAAAACCATCCTTGATATCTGGGCAAAAGAGTTGGATCCTCAATGTTGAGCATTGTCTTTAATAAGTGGTTAACAGATGCCCTCATTGATCATGATGGCTTCCCCAAATTGATGCCCTTTCACATATGGGCTTGCTAGGTTGTCTTTTCAAGGTAGGTGAGGACGATTGGATCAATTATTTCGACAATTGAGCTCGATTTAAATACTTCGGTAGGTGGGCTTGATTTAAACACTTTGGTTGATATTCAATTCAACAACTTTGACAAGTGAGCTGAGTCGCCCACTTCTACAGGTGGGCTCCATTCAACAACTTCGGTAAGTGGGCATGATCCGATAACTTCAGCAGGTGGGTTTGATTTAACCACTTCAATAGGTGGGTTCGATCATGCCATTTTGTCAGGCGGGCTTGATTTAGCAATAGAATTTTTAGAGAAATTTCTCATATACCCATTTTTGAGTATACAACTTTTATATTTGAATGCAAGTCTAGTGGCAGGAGAAAATCCTCACAACTACTATAAGGACCTCTATTCACATTCTATGAATATTTAATTTAACTTTAATTCATTTAAAATTTTCACATTTCAGAAAATAAGTATTTCATTAAAACAAGAAGATTTCATACTAAACTAAAACAATTTATTGGTTGAGTGCCATCTTTTGGTGATGAGACTTGTTATTTTCGATAAAATTCATGTAAATTTTGGCCTCACCTTAAAATAAAGAGTGATTAAAAATCTTTAAAATAGTAAAATATAATAAATCTAATATTACATATGGATTCAGTTTTTTAGTTATTCATACTCACTCTCACTCTCTTCTCAAAGTCGTAAAATGGAGTTACCATAAAATCATCAATGACTATCATGAAGTCATAAATGGAGATTATTATTATATGTAGAATGTAAGCTATAATAAAAGAATAAAGTGAAAGTCACAAAAATCTTTGATAGTGATTGATCATGTTGTAATGTGAATTATTTATAATATAACAATGTAATTAGTTTATCTTTGATTTATTTTACTTAGAGTTTATTTGGGGCAGCTACAGCTTATTGAATAATCTGCTGATAAGCTGATTAAAAAGAACTGCTGATAAGCTAGATGTGATAGCTATTACAAATTTTTATTATTTTGGAAAAGCCAGAGCGCTGTCAAAAAGCTATCACCGCACCTAGAAAGATGTGTTATGAAAACACTTTTTTCAATATTTGAAAACGCATAAGCTGTCAAAGCGCACTTGACCCAAACAGATTTGATGCATTTTCAAAACACAACCACACCAAATAAGCTGGCACAAACGAACTCTTAATTATAAGTTGAAACTTGCTTGAATTCAGATAATATTATATTATGGGTGTAAAAAATTGACTAGACATGTCAACACAACTCGAACATGACTAAAAAAATCCAGGCTAGCCTGAATATTTTTCAAGTCGGGTTTGGGTCATAGAATTCGATCCATTTACTATACGGTTTGGGCACGGGTTGACCCGATTTAGGTCGGGTATTTTTCAGGTTGAACCTGCGCCCGACACGCTGGCCCGGCGTGCTATTGAAATCATGGCATTAAATAATCATTCTGCCTGTAAATTTATAAATCTTAGAGCTCTTCGGTGTGTTGTGATATGAAGAGGTTTACAACTAAAATTAGGCAATGAAATTTTACGATCCAATTAGCGCAAACAATTTTGCTTGCAGTTCAAAAAAACCTCGAAATATAGTTAATATTTTATTTATTTTGTAGTTATTTATTACAATATTACTTCAATAATAAATACTCAATAATACAAAATAATATTACTTTTAATGGGTGCAGCATCACACCTACTACTAGTAACAATTAATGTAGCTCTCCGGTCAAACTTTGAGAAATTTTTTAAATATATGTTATTAAAATTCAAAATAGAAATTCAAAATATATTCCGGGCCACGAATCTCGCACGACGCATAAAGATAATAACAATTTAATTATATTAATTTAAATAAATTTCTCTTTGTACCTAACACCGTTTCACCACCTTCCGTTAGGAATCCCAATTATGATGATTGAATTTTCCCGGGTTTAATAAACTTATGTATTTATATATTCATTAAATTTGATTTTAAAATTTATTACGTTTTAGTATTAAAATTTTGTATGAAAATGATATATTTCAATTTTTAAAATTAGGGAGTGATATTTTCTATGTGATTTCAAAAATTTATATGCTCCAAAATTAATGTAAATTCATCCAAACAAATTGAAATAAATATAGCTTCATAATACCTATATGTAAGTAGCCGTTAACTCATTTGTCAGTTAAGTTGCATCGGACATGTGAAGAACTTGAATGGTCTTCATCAAATTATGCCTAAAATAATTATTATTATTGTTCTCCTTAAAAAAGTACGTCCACTTCTTGGGATCGAAGAACTTCGGGAATAAGTAAATTGCAAAGTCCCCTATCCCATCTGTCTACAGTTCAATTGATCGACAGTTTTCTTATCAAATTTAAGAGCGATTATTGTGTGCGGAAAGCGGATGTAGTTCTATTCACAGTCGTGGATGCGCAGCTATATGACATAAGTCCTACTGTCAGACAGTCGCGAGGTGATCGGAGAGCACACACAGCTCTGCATGCGCTTTTCGCACGCATTAATTAGACCAAGTTTAGCGAGAAAAAAATTTATAAAAGAGTTAACAAAGTATTTTTTTTAGCACGAGACTCAAATTTAAAAAATGTTTTAATTATTAATTTCGAATTGTATTATAATAATAATGGCAAAAAGTAAATTTATTTTGAGTTTTTTGATATACGAAAGACCTCAAACTGTACAATTTACAAATGAAATCCTCTAAAATTTAATTTAGGACTTGGCAAGGGGAAGAAGAAAGACAAAAATTTTACAGATCGCAACCTTGGCCCTGCTCACTCCCTCGTCCTCTCGACACCGCAATGCTGTAAGGCATGAGCTAGCGAAAAGAGAAAACAGAGAGCGAGAAGGACACCATTCAAAAGGAAAGCAAGAAAAGGCGGGAGCGGCTTCAAAGGAGCTCGATCTCTTGTGCTAACATTAGAAGGTGAGTTTGCGGAATGGATCCTTCTCTAGGTTTTTAGGAATTTCAGGCTTCATGATGCTTGAGACCTTTCTTCTTCTTCTTCTTCTTCTAATTTTTCTTGTTTGTTTTATTGAATGAAAGTGGTTCAAAACTTTGCTCTTTCTTTACTTTACCCTTCGAACAAGTTGTTGGTCTGCTTTTGTAATTGTTTTCTTGTAAGATGGGTTTTGTAAGGGGGGAGGGAGGACCAATACTTAAATCTCCGCTGCAAGAAAAAGGGGGTTACAGGGTTTTTATGTGAAATTTGTTCAATTTTTTTTCTCATTTTTGCAAAAGACAATACTTTAAAGCGCAATATAATAAAAAATGTTCATAATATGTTTATAAAATATGCACTAAAAACTGATTATTTTGAGTTGGATCACAATGGCCCGGATGTAACGGATGAGGGGCGAAATCGGACCTCCGAGCTCTTCACTGCATTCGAGCATTTGTCCGGATACCGGAGTTCAAATATAAAATTTTCTCCTATCTTTGAGTTATTCTTTGCCTGTAGAGTGAGAAAGACAAACTTTAACAATACATCTATTTTCTTCTTCAATATCTTACTCTAAAAAAATAAGATCCTTACAACATCCAAAATAAATTTTAACAGGTATATATACATTATTTAAATCTTTTATTATCATTGAATAATTTTTATAAAATTTAATTCGATCTCATTAAATCATTACATTCCAATATTTTCCAACAATATAGGTCATTTACGTATTATAATTATAATATAATAAATAAATATTAGCTATGTTTAAGCACTTTTATACCTTTTTATAAAAATTGATTTACTTTTTCAACCTGTGGGTTAGCTGTTTATCCTGGGTATTTGAAATGGTCATTTTTTAATTAAAAAATAGTGAATTAATAGTTTAGAATTGATATATGAGCGCTGGCAGTCCAACTCTTTACCCACACGTCTGGTCACAAATTGAATAATTGTAGTGCGCAGGTTGACCGTCGCCCACATTCTTAGTTGCTTTTTATATGAACCTTGAGGCGTTTATGTACATATGAATCTCACCAATCGAATACAGATGAACAGAACTTGTGTTCGTATATTGTTCGTTTGAAATTTAATTTGTTTGAAATGAGCTCGTGTTCGAAATTATTCGTGAAATCACTATTCGTGTTCATAACGAATGAGTCGAACACGAGCCNATACACTGTTTCTCTCTCTGCGCGCGCGCTCGGGTGTGCGTGCATGTGTGTGCCGTCAGTCGTGACCTGTTGGTAGAGCTACTTCTTTGAAAGTCCAAGTCCCTTCAATTCACGGGTTCGTATCCCTCTCAGGCCAATTTGTCGATTGTAAGGGTGGTCATCAGATAGTTAGACACATGGGGGTGATTGGAGGCTCATATAATAGCTCCAGCCATTCTTATATATATATATATATAATAATAATAATAATAATAAATCATTTGGAAAAATCCAAAATAAAATTTTATAAAGCAATTGATTCTTATTGGTTAAATTTTAAAGTTTAGGTTGAGACCCAACAGAAGACACCGAGCCGGCCATGTGCGACACTGACATGCAGAACAAAATGACAAGTCGGATTGAAACAACCTTTTTTTTTTTTGTTAATTTGAAGATATAGTTTTATGAATAATAAATATGATTATATACTTAAAGATAAATAAGTACGTTTATAATTATATATTTAAAGATAAGTGAATTTACATCAATGAAATTAAGTTTATAATTATTAATAATCATGGATTATTTCGGAAATTACTACTTGTCAATCGCGCCTTTCATCGCGTTCCATGAGGCTTGCCACGCAAGTGCTTCATTTTGTAGAATATTCTCCTAGTCTTATTGAATTTAATAAATCAATTTTTTTCTTAATAAAATTAATTATGGATGTATTTATCATGGGATTAGGACAGTTTTCTTTGCCTTTGTGGGTGTTTTATTTGTGAACTTAGACACATTTGTTTTAGATTTATTATAAATTAATAAATTGTAATATAAGACATTAATTCAGATTAAGGCCCCGTTTGGGGCAACTTATAAGTGCGGGGACATTTATAAAAAACGTTACGATACCATTTGGATCGCGCGTTTTGCCTGCTTATCTAAAAACGTGATTTCATTTTTACACTAAACGCAAGCCGCAGACAGTCAACCCGCAAGCTGCCCCAAATGCACCCTGAGTTTGAGGCAGCTTGTGCTTTTTAAAATAATCAGTTTATCTTAAAACGCGGCGTGTGGGTTGGTCGTGGGGTTCTACCCGCGGCCTGCATTTAGTGTAAAATAGTTACCGCGTTTTTGGTTAAACGCGCAAAACATGTGTTCCAAACGGTACCGCGGCGTTTTTAAAAACATCTCATACTTATAAACTGCCCCAAATAGACCCTAAATCCAATACATACCACACAATTTCTATGTAGTTATACATTTAACACTTAAACTTTATTTTTTACATTTATACCACCAAAATCATTCATCACATCAAAAATGCAACCATTTTGATTTTTCAAGTGAGATGCATATTTTCGTGCATGTAAGATGATTTATATAAAAAAATTACCATTTATGTATTATATATGTAAATAAATAAAATTAAAATTATGTGTAGAGAGTGGAAATCAGATTATGTCTAAAATGGGAATTGCTCACCATGAAATTTAATATTTAACTATATAAGTGATAAAATTAAATAGGTTTTTCTTATATAGTTTAAAAAATTTAATAATTTTGTCATCTCTCGGTATAATTTTTGCCAAATAATAAACCTGTTGAACTGCATATATGCATGGAGCGGAGCGGAGCCCACGAGCGGAGTGGAGCGGAGCCCACGAGCGGAGTGGAGCGGAAGGATCTGTCCAATCGGGAGAGTTTTATTATGTGGGTTGGGGGTGTGCCGCAGTTTGGTACATAGGTAATTTAAGTAATTATATATTGTTATATATAATTATATATATGTCATGTTTGTAACCTTAGGTGAACTGAATCTTGTATCCTGTACTATTCTCTAAATATTGAAAATGAAGTTGCCGTTCTGCTCCCGAGGATGTAGGCATCTTTGTCGAACATTGTAAATCCCTGAGTGTTCTTCTGAATTAGTATCGATTCTTATTATTCTTCCCCCTAATTTCTTAACATAAAGCTTTAATTAAAGTAACTTTTAATTAATCAATTAATCATTATAGACAAGCTCCGCATGCTAAAAGATGTCGACATCCATGTGATAATGACTGAATGGAATCGGAACTTATCCGATTTTTATTATTAGATTTTGTAATAATTTTTGTATTTTAGAGAATATGAGAGAAGTTTACATAAATACCACCCAATTCTTATGTATTTGCAGATGTAGCACCTTTTTTATGCTTATGTTATGTGGCATGTATGTAAAAATGTAAGTTCATGCGTTAGATATGTAAATAGACAAAGGACTGATTGGTATGTATGTAAATCTTCCAAATATGAAATATGTACTGTCACTGGGGTTAGACGCTTGGTTTACAGGTTGACTGTTTTAAATAAATTTTCACGCCATATAAAAAAAATCCCTATTTTAATTTTTAAAAGGTGAAATGCATCTTTTTATGCACATATAAGATGCCATATATGTAAAAATGTGGGTTTAGGCGTTAGGCATGTAAATTCATAAGAACTGATTGGTTTGTATGTAAATCTTCCAAATATGAAGTTGTATAGCCTAAACATAGGCCTAGGCCTCGCCGGGCAGAAGGATTCGTTGTCAGAGACAAACCAACAGACATGCAATATTCAGGTCGGCCACCTCCAGCCGTTCGGTCAACATGGGCGACCACTATCAACCTGCCAGCTGGGCGCCCTGGCTGGCCACCACCAACCAGCCAGTGAGCATGTGCCGACCACCTGCAAGCTATCGGCCGGCTACCTGGCCTGACTATCACCAACCAACCAGCTAACATGAGTCGGTCGTCTTCCTTTTACCGACCGGCCGCTATGGGCCAGCCATTTACACCCAGACGATCGGCCACCATGGGATGGTTACAGTGAAGGAAGACGATCAGCCACCCCCGAACGAACGATCACTTGGGTCGACCACTAGCCAACAAATCCAGCTGCGGCAAGCTTCACGAAGAGCGGTCTAAGTAGGGAGAAGACCAAAATACCTCTTACTACTCCCATTTAAACAAAGGCGTGAATGTAATCTCCCTCACCCCTCTAAATTCCCCAAACCACCCTGAGCTTGCTCCTCTTCTCCCTTACTTATAACCGAAATTATATGGAATAAAAGAGGCCGTCGAGCCCGGGAACCACCCCTCTTTGCCCCTCGACGGGGCAACCTCCTCTCTTTCTCATTCCTATAGAATCAGGCTCTATTCCATGGGCACGATTCAAAAGATAGATTTTGAATCAACAGAAGTATATGCAACCACTTGGTTTCCTTGTTAAGTACTTCAACTTTAATTATAAAATTTTAAGACCAATGAAATTTGAGTGTGCGCATAAATTTGTGTTTAGTTTGCTCAAAATCCCAAAAAATAATCTATAGCACACTTAAAAAATGTGATGAAATTTTCAAGCACCAGTGAAAAAAGCATATCGAGTGTCTCAGACATTGATCATCTCGTAAGCGAGAATAATCTAATAAATATTCAACCTTATATCTAATTTGCAATTTTGCACACTTTCTAGTGACCGTGGTTAAGAGTTTAGTTTCTCATGTGAGGTCATGGATTCAAATCATTTTATGCAATTTTTACATACATGTCATGGAATTCCTATTGCATATATATATCTAACATTAGGGCTGTCAAAACGGCTCTTTGTTCGCGAACAACTCGTGTTCGTCTCGTTCGCTAAGTCAACGAGCCGTCTCATTTTGACTCGAAATACTACTAATCAATTATATATATATATATATANATTAAAATTATGATAATTTTTATATGATATAAAATATTTGGGTGATATAAAAGCAAAAATAAAATTTATAAATACATCAGAATTGGGTGGTATGTGTGTAAACGCCCCCAAAAAAAAATTCAACTACAGTTCTGCAATAATTTTATGTAAGAGAGTTTGTTGATCTCACGGCCATCTAAATAATTTATGTATATAGCAGATGAAGTATTGCAATTTACAAATCTAGCTCTCTCTTCCATACCTTTTTCAAATTCTCACTCGAAATATTAAACTTCATGACAAAACCACAATCCATATTTTTCATTTCTATCAAATCCTTAATAATTTGATCATGACACGAGTAAATACATACATTTAATAGTTTAAAAATAACACATAATTGCTTGATTTTGTAAATAGCAGTGCTCCGAGGCCTATGTATAAGAAAATTCAAAAAATAGAGTGCTCTTCTGTGAAAATAATCGTAGGCTTGAAATGTTATTAGCATGATAAAATAAAGAGTATCATGCAGTAGGTGAGGATAAATTTTAACCGTTGCACAACAAAAGAGGATATGTTGGTTAGCTTCGTATTAAACTGGGGGATCAAATGGCCCCAAAAAATTGAGCATCAAATGTCATTTCAAATGTTAGATGTAGAATGTCAACTATTAGTGGATGTTGGGCGATGGTTGAAGAGAATATTCAAAAGGTAGGTGATGTTGATAGTTGACTTGATGATTTTTTGTATTGGAGATGATACTATTAATCATAAAAACAAGTATCTTATGTGATGGAAGGTAGACATTTAA
The DNA here is from genome assembly GCA_002079205.1 of Phalaenopsis hybrid cultivar. Classification (NCBI taxonomy): domain Eukaryota; kingdom Viridiplantae; phylum Streptophyta; class Magnoliopsida; order Asparagales; family Orchidaceae; genus Phalaenopsis; species Phalaenopsis hybrid cultivar. Next base: position 116,201 of record JXCR01016501.1, read on the forward strand.
TTTCATTATTTGTAAACAATGGTATTGATTGGCGAGAAACATTAAGAAATTGGCGATGGTATGGGTGATAGCCTGTCTTTTTGTCAAAAAGGATAAAAAATCAAGTGATTAAAAAGATGAGAGTAAAATGTTGATAATTTATGAGCATGGACATGATTCATTGGGAGGTATCAAATGATACTCAAATCCCCGATGATATTTTTTATGAAGCTCTCTACGAAATCACTTAATAATTCTAATTACATATGGATTACAATAAGGATTAATGCCGAGTTCATAAATTTTAAATTTGTTATTTAAATTTTTGTATCACATGACGGGGATCAAGAGTTGTTTGCTCGTTCCCCGTACTATAAATATTAATATTATTCATGTATAGAATTATATATGTACTTATGCTGAGTTTGGTAGTCTTTTTCTTTTCTGGGATATGTCGTTAGCCCAACGACACCATTCTTTTATTATTTCATAATTCACATATTTTCTTACTTCTCTGGCATGTTTACATGTTTGGATTGTTTTTCCTGTTTCGTTCTGGTTTTTCATGGATATTGTGTAAAATACAATTTAGGTAAAATTGTAATTTTTTCCATAAAAAAAAATCTTAATTAAAACTTTCAAGGTGAATTATAATTTAAGATTAAAGTTGTGAGTATTTTTCAAAATCTAATTTTACTTTGTTGCATGATTTTTAATCTGGTTTTAAAATGGGTTTCATATCATGACTCTCACTCAAGTCATAGTTAATAGGGCTTCCACAACATTTAAGAACCGCTTTAGATAACTGCATTATTTACATGTTTTAAGGAGAAGCCCATCTCATGCTTCTCCAACCTGACTGGCTCAACATACATTTTTGCTTAAAAAGGTAGTCTAGCACGCTTTGATTTTTATAAGGCTCCCCGACCAAGACGGGGTGTAAGTTCTTTCGTGTGCAGTGTTTCCAACTTTATTGTTGAACCTCCCTTCTTGTTCCTTTCCAGCGGCTTCCTCGTTATTTCAATGGGTATAAGTCACACCTTTTGAAGCCCCAATTGATAGTCATATGATAGAGTTTTTTTTCCTTTAACCTTAGGGCTACTGAGGTCCCCGTGGATGATGCAATTCACGGATTTCTAAACGGTGATCTCTAGGCGTATTGGGTCGACTACCTTCACAACCAAGTTAACTTAGGATCCTAGTGACTTGGGATGGCAGGTCTGTGGTGCCCCTACCTGGCTACCTCTAATTGTTAAGGATTACTCCCCCTTCCTTTAACTAGCTCCGCTGAGCCCTGTCAACTACTTTTGCCTTCGTTGGTGTCATCTCCACAATTTGATAACCGATGAGCTAATGCCTATTTGGAATATGACAAGTTATTATCTGCCCTTACATCCTAGATGTGCTTTGACGTATTGGGATTCTCCTTCTGTATGATTCGGTTATTTCACAGACTCCATATGTCAATGAGTCTGTTACCCATGTGAAGACCGCGAGACTCACTCTTCGCCCTGTGGCTTAGCGGGAGCTTTGAAAGCATTGAGGCATTCCCCTGTTAAATAAATGTCTTTTGATAGCTCGGTGCTAGTCGTCACTACCAATGTAAGCACAACTCATTTGGATTAAGAATATTCTTTGGCAACCCCCAAAATGTAATCAATCAAGAGGAATACGTCTCCTCTGGAGCATTATGAACCCCAAAACAAGCAAACACAATTTAATTTTTGGTTATGGGTAGTTTATGTAGGTACTCTTTCATGGATATTAGTCCAATGTGTCTCTGTATCGATCTTGTTTGGGCATATATACTTGACATATCTTTGTGTGGCTTATCGCACGTAGACCTCCATATTTTTTTTCCCTCTGTTTGTCTTCTTCATTATATGTCCCTACTATTTTGGTTTCTTTCTTCTCCAGATCTTTCTTATGATCTGAAATAGAAACTTATTCAAAAAAGAGAATTATATAGTGATAATCAAGTTGGTGTCTCCTTCAAAAATAAAAAAAGAGAAAAGGAATGGAAACATTACTCCCACAAAAATGTACGCATCTTAATTGAAGTACTTACGATAATAAAGGAGGATGGGGGTATATAATCAACAGTCAGTTAAAGTTGGTGTTTCAATAAATGTAATGGAATCTTTTGAAATTATTTTACAATGCATTTAATGATTGATATTTTAGGCATTACAAATAAATTCTCACAATCCTTATAAAGAAAAGACCAGGATATGAGAATGTATTGAAGTTAGCACAAGTATCCGAGCAACAATTACAAATTATGAGATTGAACCGATGAGATTCTTTATTAGATTAAGTGTCTCGTTTTTGTAATTTGTTGAAATTAATATTTTTGATATAAACTGTATTTTTGTGGCTAATTGTCAACCAATACATAGAGGTGAAAAATAAGATAAATTTACAACATTATGGTGTCGAGTTGCGTTATATTGTAACTTTAAGTGTTGAACAATTATTCTGAAGCAATTAATGAGCTACTTTTTGCTTTGGAATGCCCAAGAGCTTCATTCTCCAGTTTTGATCAGAGGAAATTTATGCATCTTGCAAAAATTATATCTGCATGATTTTCTTATTATTAAGTTTGTGACATTTGAGCGTCAATTATTCACTTATGTTATTGGTATGCACAATAATGTTGATTTATCATATCTAGATGGTATTGTTGATGATGCATAACATTTAGTTCAAATAAAGAAAGATGGTGTGAATCATTTAGTTTATAGACTTATTATCATGGAATTAACTTTACAAGTTGTTACTGTTACAATTTAGAGAGTGTTCTCTATAAAGAAGATTGTCAAAAATCAATTGTATAGTCAAATAGGGGATGATTAACTTAATGATTGTCTTGTACTTTAAATTAAAAAAGAAGTCGTTCATTTGGTTCCGAACAAAGTTGTTTTGCGATATTATCAAAATATATAAAATATATTGAAAAGTTTGCAATATGTTTCAATTTATTAATGATGATGAAATACAAGAATTTATTTCAAATTATGTTATTTATTTTATTTTATTTTTTTTAAGTATAATAAGTTAATTCCCCTAAAAAAAGAGCCTGGTTTTGCCCCTAGCTCTAGTCTTGATTAATTTGTACATTTGTTATTATTTTTTGCACCTTCATTGTAATGAATCAAAGTGAAACATTGTCGGTGTTGTTAACGCAGTAGTTGTATAATTGAATGCTTCCTAATTAGATTCATATTTGAGGGTTAGATTGTGCATCTTAGCGAGTCATCTAAACTTAGGCTGCGTTTGTGGGGTGTATTTTAGCAGATTTTCAATAGGATGTACGTTTAGATTTAATGTAATCTTTGCTAAACATGAAAAATAGATTAAGAATAATCATCTCTCTCATTTCCGTTTATTATGTGACTTAAATTTGGATTTATTAAATTTCATTATTTGATGAATCTAATGGATTTAGCTTCAAAAAAAAAAATTTACTTTGGAAGATTTATGCCAGATATATCATACCCTTTCAGGGGTGTAAACGAACCGAACACGAACAAACAGAGCTCGTGTTCGTGTTTTGTTCGTTTAAAATTTAGTTTGTTTGAAATTAGCTCGTGTTTGAAACTGTTCGTGAAGTCACTGTTCATGTTCGTTTCTTAACGAACGAGCCGAACACGAGCTGTTCGCGAACGACGAGCNCTTATCCAATGACTGGAGCGCTCGCCCTTTTATTTTATGCAGATTTTTTCGTCATGGAATATTACCAACTCATTCACGGCTGATTTTGCATCTTTAAAAAACATAAAAGCTCATGATTTTGAAACTTTTGTGGGAATAAATGAAAAAAGAGGTTTTTGCTTGTTAAAATTTACTATTTTGTCATCATAGTATTTATTATAGTTTCTTCTTTGGGCCTATTTTGAAGTACTCTATTTTGTAGCTTTTTGAACATATTATAGTTTCTTCTTTGGAACTCTGCTATCTCTATTTTATGACTTCATATTTTGTGGAAAGCATTATTCGAACTACATTAATGGTTTGATTCTTCAGAGAGTATCTTAATATTAATGAATCAGTCATTCCTCGACTAATTAATCATAATAACACTATGCTCATATATAACTCCTAGTTAAAATTTTATAACTTCCCACCTTAACATTCGCGAAAATATTAAATATATATATATATTTGTAAATACTTTGATTTGGAATGACTTGTATAAGAGGATATGGAATTAAGTCAGAAAATAATCATAAATTAATTTTCATTTAAATCTTCAATGAGAAAACATAGGTATTTTTTTTATTTATAATCATAAATTATGAATTTATTAGCCAAAAAAAAAGAGTTAATTGACGACAAGCCTCCTTAATAAATAAATAAATCCTTCTGACAATAACTGGAAAAGAAACTATATTTGTTAATTTGCCCATGTCGTATACGAAAGTATATCTAATTCACGAACTCTCCCTACGTTCCCTTCATTGATATTTGCATAACGAAACCTATTTTTCATATTTATATTTATAAAACTACTTTGGTGCCAGGTAGAGCTGTCAAAAAAGCTCGTTCTTCGTGAACAGTTCGTATTCAGTTTGTCAATGAGTGCGTGTTCGATTCGTTCGATAAGTAGATGAGACGAACGTGAACAAACTCTTTTCGTTCAGTTAGTTAAACGAGTCAAACACGAACAGTGATGCGTTCGTTCGTGTTCGAATCGTTATTATTCGAAATATAAAATAATTTAAAATAATTATATATAAATAAGTTTATGATATTTAAAAAAATTAAAATTTATAAATTATAATATATATAATAAATTAATAATAGTAATATACTAATATACTATATTAGTAATGTATTAAAATAGATATTATATATTTATATAATATAAGTTATATAATTAATATAATATATTATTTATATATAATTCATATACTATATTAGTAATATACTTATGGATATTATATATTTATATAATATAAGTTATATAATTAATATAATATATTATTTATATATATTAGAATGTCAAGCTGGCTCGTCGTTCGTGAACAGCTCGAGTTCGACTCGTTCGTTAAGAAACGAACACGAACAGTGACTTCACGAACAATTTCAAACACGAGCTTATTTCAAACAAACTAAATTTCAAACGAACCGAACACGAACACAAGCTCTGTTCGTTCGTGTTCGGTTCGTTTACACCCCTACCAAGCTCAATCATTTACGACATCCAACACATTATGGCAAGTATTTTCACCAAATGGGGAGTGGAATAAAAAGGTATGACCAGAACTAATCTCATTTATATACAATTCATATTACAAAAATTATCTATCTACGAAGAACACAAAATAATAATAATAATAATAATAATAATAATAATAATAATAATAATAATAATAATAAAGGAGAAAGCACGGTTACACCTTCGAGGCCCCACTGTCACTCCGCTCGTTTCCACCGCCTTGATCATCTCCATCCCCTTCTGACTCGAGCAAATATTACACTTTTTGCGTCTAAAATCCAATGATGGGGTGTCACATATCAAGTGGGCCCATCGCAACATATTAAGATTGGTCAGTGTTAAAATTTATGGAGTCCACTTGACACGTCACACTCTAGCTCTATTATTGAACTGCGGATACATCCGGAGTAGTGACCTAATATTTTTTTCCATCCGAAGCCTTGACCTAATATTTTTTTCCGGACTCAAAATCGGACATCAACTTGGTGAATTCTCCATGTTCGTCTAGGGAAGATCAAATGTTATTTTGCCAAGCGATTTAGGATGAACGGAAAATCACCATAAGGGATGCTTGCTGAGCATCGCTCGATAAGATCACAACAGTGAAATCCTTCACTATTAAGGAAGTTGGAGATTCGGTCCACTTCTTTGAATTGGCGACCTCGACACTTATGAAAATTATTTAAGTTTATTTCTTTATGTAATTTTGTTCCCTGCTATAGCTTGATGCTTCCCTATTTTCATTTAAATCAGTTGTCTTTTCTTGACAGGAAGAATTAAGGAAAGCTCAATTAATTAATTAAGCTTTACCAGATTAATCACCCGCCCCTCTTGTTGCTATAGAGAAAAATGAAATGAATTTGATAGCTTGCCTTAATGGGCTTTATATGGGTCATTAAAGCATGGTTCCATGTTTTCTCCATGGAATCACGAAATTAAGAGTTACCAAAATAAGTTGGATATTGGGAAGCTTTGGAAGGGGTTCACGATTACAGGGAAGTTGTATCACTCTCCAACATGCTTCTTTCCTTGGATTATACTCTGACGTGAGGCTGAAATAAAGGAATCACAAGGAAGCTTTTTTTTGAAGTTGTCTTTCTTCTTCTTGGTGTGACTCTCGGTTTAGAGAGAGAGAAGCAGAGGAGAGAGAGGGAGAAAGAAAGAATGTTTTCTTGTAATCGGCCATGTGAATGAAAGGTGTAAATTCCTCAGGCTAAGAAAATCCTCAGCAGCTCCGTGGACGTAGGCAATTTGCCGAACCACGTAAATCTGTGTGTTTTCATTGTGTTTTCTTTTTGCGATTTTTCTTGATCCAGTTTTTCGCTTTATTGCCGTCGTTTTTTCATAACAACTGGTATCAGAGCATTGGTTCGAGGCTGAAAGAAGAACGATGGGTGGAGACGAAGTGATGACATCGGGGATCGAGAAGTTCAATAACATAGATTTTGGTTACTGGAGGATGCAGATAGAGGACTGCCTCAATGGGAAGAAACTTCACCTTTCGTTATTGGGAAAGATGTCGGAAAATATAGACGAGACGGAATGAAATATGTTGGATCGACAGGTTCTGGGGGTTTTTCGATTAACCCTGTCAAGATCCATTTCCCATAACATCATCAAGGAGAGGACTACTGCAGATCTTATGGGGGCTTTATAAGGCATGTATGAAAAACCATCATCGAATAACAAGGTGCACCTGATGAAAAAGTTATTCAACCTGAAGATGGTGGAAGGTGTGTCTGTTGCTCAACACCTGAATGACTTCAATAATATCACAAATCAATTATCATCTATTGAAATTGATTTTGATGATGAGATATGTGCACTGATATTGTTGGTTTCATTGTCAAATAGCTGAGAAGTCATGAGGATGGCGGTTAGCACTTCTGCAGATAAATTTAAACTTAAGTATGATGATATTCGTGATTTGATTTTGGATGATGAGGTGCGCAGGAAAGATTCTGGCAAAACCTCGGGTTCGAGTTCGACACTGATTGTTGATTCCAGAGGGAGATCACAGGACATGAACTCAAACAAAGGAAGATCAAAATCAAAATTTGGTCAACAGACAACCTGCTGGAATTGTGGCAAGGCTGGCCACATAAAAAAAACTATAAGAATCTCAAGAAAGAGAATCATGAAGCTAATATTGTAACTGAAGAATACAAGATGCGCTATTGTTGGCAGTTCACAATTATGTTGATGACTGGATACTAGATTCATGGGATTCCTTTCATACATCGTCCCACCGGGAGCTGATGCAAAATTATGTTATAGACGACTTTGGGAAGGTACATCTAGCTGATGGAAAAGCTTTGGGCGTGGTGGGGATGAGAGACGTTGATATTGCACTTCCTAACAAGTGCAAATGGACTTTACAAAAAGTCAGGCACGCTCCTGAGTTGAAGAAAAATTTCATTTATGTTGGGCAGCTCAATGAGGGTGGTCATTCAGTAGTGTTCTCAGATAGTACCTGGAAGGTTACTAAAGGAGCATTAGTATTGACTTGGGGTAAGAAAACTGACACACTATATATGACTACAGGTTTACTCAGGCGTGGACACATGAGCCAGAGGTGCATTATGGAGAAGCAGAAGAAAGTTAGTTTCTTGAAAGGTGGAAGAGCACCAAAGGCAGGAAAATCAGACCTTGTACGGACAGATGGTGGACAACCACAGAGCTATGAAGAAATCTTGCAAGATGAAAGTTCGAGCAAGTGGGAGCTGGCAGAACTTCCACCAGGTAAGAATGAAGTGCGTAACAAGTGGGTGTACTGGGTGAAGACTGCGCTTGATGGCAGTAAGAGGTATCGGGCTGGACTTGTTGAAAAGGGCATTTAACTGAGGCAGGATATTGCCCATGCAGTGGGAGTTGTAAGCAGATTCATTAGTAACCCAGGAAAGAGCTTAGAGGTACAAAACTATGTTGATATCGATATATCGACTGAGGGTGTTATTCTTGAGAAGCTGAAGTTGTGCTCAACTTCAGCTGGTCTTCTGACATGAAGACTAGGCCTTTGGGTTGCAGAGGTGGAGGATATCACATTTGAGGATAAGTTCGATGCAGTCAGCAGATGATGCAGTCAATGTCTCAATCTCCAAGTGAAAGAATTGTTAAGGAATGTGGAGACTCGGTCCACTTCCATGAATTGGTGACCTCAATACTTATGAAAATTATTTAAGTTTATTTCCTTATGTAATTTTGTTCCCTGCTATAGCTTGATGCTTTCTTGTTTTCATTTAAAGCAGTTGTCTTTTTTTGACATGAAGAATTAAGAAAAACTTAATTAATTAATTAAGCTTTACCAGATTAATCTCCCGCACCTCATGTTGCTATAGAGAAAAAGGAAATGAATTTGATAGCTTCACTTAATGGGCTTTATATGGGTCATTAAACTATGATTCTATGTTTTCTCTACGGAATCACAAAATTAAGGGTTGTCAAAATAAGCTGGATATTGGGAAGCTTTGAAAGGGGCTCACTGTTATAGGGAAGTTGTATCATTATCTAACAGGCTTCTCTCCTTGGATTATACTCCGTGTGAGGCTGAAATAAAGGAATTGCAAGGAAGCTTTTCTTTGAAGTTGTCTTTCTTCTTCTTGGTGTGACTCTCGGTTTAGAGAGAGAGAGAGAAGCAGAGGAGAGAGAGAGGGAGAAAGAAAGAATGTTTTCTTGTAATCGTCGATGTGATCAAAAGATATAAATTCCTCAGGCTAATAAAATCCTCTGCAGCTCCGTGGACGTAGGCAATTTGTCGAACCACGTAAATCTGTGTGTTTCCACTGTGTTTTCTTTTTGCGATTTTTCTCGATCCAGTTTTTCGCTTTATTGCCGTCGTTTTTTCATAACATTCACCGTCTTCAATATGGACATCTTCTCCCTTAGTATCTGATGTTCTTCATCTAGGTCCCCATAAATCAATTTTTGCTGATATATTGGCCTCTCAATAAGGCTCATTTTGTTCGTCCCTGTTTTTTATATAATACTAGTGGAATTAGATATTGAATGAGTAAATTCCGTACATGTGAGGTCATCGGCTAGCTTCTTTGCTTTCTCGGCAGCTTAGGTTGAGTCTCCATTCTCTCATTCATCTTGGATGGCATCAAATACGGTTCAATCAGCATCGGCCATCTTGACGTATGCTCTTGGGGCCAACAACTTTTCAAGCACTTCGACTTCAAGATATTGTAGGGCATACAATATCTTCCCCTCGACCTTATCTATCTCTAGCTACACCATTGGTGGAATCTTCAGCTTTGCCTTAGGGAGAGAGACATTGGTCTGCATCATTCTGATTGTTTAGCTGACTTTCATATGAGTGAAGCAAAACCTGAATTTCAATACCTTCTTATTTTTAAGCCCTCATAGATGAAACTGGCCCATGGATGAGAGTTGTACATATCCACTTGGATACATTTCAAAGGCAAATATGTAGTTGAAGAGTTCCATCGACCGTAAAATCCCCATACGATGAGTAAAGATCACAAAGTTTGTCACAGTGGCAATAGAGTTTGACATGACCTATGTCGAGATGATCACATAAAAGTGAAAGATTTCACTTGCAATTTCTTGCATAATAAGAGTCAGTGACTCAAGTCATAATCGATCCATATAAATCACCAACTCATTCTCATTGAAGATGATACCTCTCTCATCTTGATCGGAAGAATGAAGGCGAATAAAAGGATTAAGATTGTGGCTCTTATGATGCTTCATGATCTCATCCTTGGTAATCCCATAATAGTCAGAAAAACAATCCGCTAGAATTCTACAACCTGAGGTTGACCAACTAGGAAATCACGCATGTAAAGGCTGATCGACAAAAAGACAATCTGCTAGATATTCAACAACTGCACGACATGAAGCCCATTGATTTGGGGTCGTCCGAGTAAAAATGTTTAGTGGTTTAATTATCATTTCACATTATTCCTAGTCCTCTATAAATAGAGGAGCGTTAAACGTAAGAAGGATTGTTGAAACCATATACCAAAACACATCTCTTTCGATTTTTCTCTCTTTACCACACTATAATTCTTGGTTATGATTCATAAAAAAAAGTGTGTTCAATGAGTTATATAAAATATAAAGTTTTATTACAATTTGAAGATAAATTGATATCTTCTATTTTTGAGAAATGATTCTATTAGGTTGCTAATAGGAGAGATAAAAGACACTGAATAAAGAGGATGGAATACAAATACGGAGGAGTTAGACAGCGTTATGATTAGTGCCAAGAAAACTTCTTGCACAGCCATAGGGCGACTGTTCATCCTCGTTCACTTAGCCGGACGACCACATCTTTTCAGATAAGCCATTGCCTTTGTCTTTTTCTCCCCCCTCCCTCTTTTTTTATTTTGATCTCCAGGATATGAGATAGAAGGGAAAAGTATTTCTATTTGAAAAGAAGATCTTCATCTTTACACTTGATAACGATCTAGAATTAAATATTGCAGTATAAAAAGCCTTCTATGTATTGATATATAAACACTTATATGTAAAAAGCACCTTTCTTTTGCATAAAATGTCGTATGTTTGAACAAATCTAAAATATTTTTTAAATTCGGAACTTTTACATCTAACACAAACGTTGAGAGAGGAAATAGATTCCCTTAAACATATCTTTATAACAATAGTTATTTGCATATTTTATGATTGTGTTTTCATTAAAAATTTATTTTGATAGCTATTATTTCAACTCCAAAAAAGTATTTTTCATCTTTGTTCAGATGTAGTGCCCTCATAAATTTGAGAAAACTTTAGGAGCTGTTTGATTTTATGAACCTAAAAAATAATTAAAAAAAATGTTTTGTAAAGATAATGGAGTGTAAAAGTAATGTATTATATTTATAATATATTGGAATTATGTAAAATAAATGCATGCCATTGTGGAGGCGACAGAGCAGACGGTAGCCGTGGGTGGCCAGAGCCATGTGCGTGGGCAGCCGTAGACGACGAGCAATACTTTATATAAAATGATTTATTTAAAATTTATTAAAACTTAGTGAGATTCTAAATGTTGAATCAGGATCAGTCTGATGTGATTACTCCCAAGAAATAGAGTGTATAACAGAAGAGAGAAAGAGTTTGTGTATATTTGTGCGCATAATAAAAATAATTGATTAACCTTTTAGTATAAAAATGACCTACTATTTATAGGCAAGAGAATATCAAATGTACAACTATATGATTTTCTCTACTTTTTAAGGAGGCGGGATAGTCTTGGTATAAAATAAATGGGTCTATGGCTAAACCATCCTATCAATCTATCGGCTGCAATCGGTATGTAGTCCTTGAGTCGACGAGGTCCGTTCGGTTGGCTCCACTGAGTTAGGGTAGTCGGTCGACTTTACTATCTTTCAGTTGTCTGGATCTTCACTCCATAATCTGACAAATAGCTCACATCTAGACAAGAGGTTCATCTAGATATTTGTGGAGTATGTCCTAATGAGAACCTTCAAATCATGATAAGTCTGTGGGAGCTCTCATGAGATGACTAGTAATACTGTGATGAGAATTAGGATGATGCTCTCTATTAGAAAGACAATTCTAGATCTTCATATTAGGTGGCCTTCATTCGAACGGTTTCAGATCTTAACACAAAAGAATTGTAGTTGCTTAGTTATGTCCTGTAGTCCTCTGGCGATGTGGCCCTGGGTCTTCTCATTATGGGTCGTCTCTTGACTGTACTTTTATCTGTTAGCCCATTGAATTTTCACGAGATTATTGCCAATGTACTCTAAATAATTAAACTAAGGAATGAATTTCAAATGCATTATAATTTTATACTATAATCGTGTTTCTTCCAACCAAAATCGTGATTTTCAAAACACTTGCAAAAAGAATGCAATGCATTTATTTTGCTGCCTATCAAACAATCACTTTTATAAATAGATATTATTTAAAAAATTTATTATAAATTCAATTACAATCACCTATATCTCATCTCCTACTTAAATTCGATCATTGGGTGAATAGCTAGTAATTAGGCGGTGTTAAGTCTACTTCAAAACATTGGATTTAATCTCAAATTAAATCAAATTACAATGTTTTAACCTAGAAATGCACTTCTTTGCTCTTCCAAACATTAAAGCAGGTGGGTCTTAACTTCATTCTAATTTCTAGTGAACACTGAACATTCACATGAACTAATACAACCCAAGACTTGCATGGAAACATCAATCATTATAAAACAATCATTCTACTCGCCCTCTTAGCCCTAAAAAATTGGCCCCTCTTACTTTATCCATCCACTCCTCACTTTCTCCAAAAACAATCCACCAAAAAAGTGAGCTTTCTCAAATGTAAAATTGGAATTTTATCAGAAATTTCAGAACTAAACATATTAAAACTATATGTATATTTTGAATAATGAGTGTGTTTTAGAAATTTGCACTAAAAGCCAAAGTTGTATGGCCTACCAGACTAAAAAAAAACAGAAGCAACTCCTCAGCTTCATTCTTTCTCCGTGGTCATAAATATTAAACAGGAAAAGCCACACAACACCATCATCTTCTATACAAAAACCAATTCTCTTTCGCTTCCTGTTTCTTATAATCTAATGTTTCAGTTCTTAAGACTCGCTCTCCTACTTCTTCTTCTCCTTCTCCTTCTTCTTAGTCTAGCAAGCTCATCGCAAAGCCAGGATTTGAAGAACCTTAAGGATATGAAGAGCCAAGCACCAAAGATGCCGAGAAATCATGATTTTTTCTTTAAGTTGTTAGATAGGACAATGCCAGTCCCACCTTCGGGGCCTTCGAAGCAGCATAACTCCGTTGGTTTGCTGAACACGATGGGTTAGCTATGTATAGCTCGTTGGCTTCGGAGCAGATCAGATATAATTTGTACATGACTTCTTTATGTCTATTTGTATAATTATTTTTTTGGGTTATTTGGATTCAGAAGGAGTTAAGTTCTGTTTATGTTTTGAACCAGAAAAGGTAGAGTTACATGATCTCTTATGCACTGTATAAGTGCTCTGGTTTCAGAAGAGTATATTGAAATTCTGCTTGAATAAGAGTGTCTGGTCATTGTAGCTGGGAGAGTTTTCATTTGCCCAGTTAACTAAGGGCCCCTTTGTCAATATTCTGTTTTCTTTTTTTGTTTTTATTTTATTTTTCTTTTTGAAAATATGTTTAGGTGGTATAAATTTTATATTTTTAAAATTTTTGTTCTAAAACACAAATTAACTTGGTTTTATGTTTTTTGAGACAACCAGTTCAATTTTCAGTTTAAATCAAAATATAAACAAAACAAATAAAATTAAAAAATGAAATATAAATGATAAATGTGATCACAAATAGCCCCCAAATAATTTAGTTGAGTCAAGCAAACAATGGGACTTATGAGACAATTCATATTGGATCTATTATTTTTTTTTTCTAAAGTCATGTGTGCTCATGCATGCTTACTAGAACTGATATCTCCAACTCTTTATTTTATCTCAATAATATTTTAGTTGACTTACTTACGTGCCTATTGGACCATACTTCACTAACTCAATCCTTGCCTAGGTCCTCACAATCTAAATTGGGTCCCTTTCATGAGTTACCTTGTTTATGCACATTCAAGTTTGACATGTAGCTATTTCTTAGTCTGGCACACCCACCAGACCCCACATCTCTTGCTATTTGTGCGGTCTAATGAACAGTCTAGACTTAACAAATACAATCTACACTGAGTCCAATGCTAGATTCTAAATCTAGTATCTTTCAACTATTTAGCTGGCATGTGGATCAAAGTTAAGCTTAGCATGTACCTTTATCTAATTTTAATACTCCAATTAGACCAATCAATCTAATTAATTTTGTTTTTATGACATATATTTCATACTTCGACAACACCAATTCTTATCAAAGCTAATATATATTTTAGGTTAAGTACATCATTAATGTATTATGTTGAATATATATATATAAAAGGTTTAATACATTCAAATTAATGTTGTGCATGGTAATGATGCAAGACTTAACACATCCAAATTTCTTCAGCTACCACACTTGCGAGTATCTAATTCCTCACTCAGCTTAACACAATTTATACTTACCCTAATATCCGATCTATGAGCAAGCAAATGGCTTGGCATCCAATATGCAATCAAACACTACAACAATCAACACTACACAGTATTAAATAGACAATAATCAAATAAAAATATTCTAACCTAAACCTAAGTTACTGAAGTAATAATCAGGTTCAGTGTATGAGGCTATTATGGTGATCCTAGACAATATCCTTTTGGTTTGAGTTTAGATTTTAAGTTTAGGATTTAAGTTATACAAATGACTTTAAATAATTAATATTTTTTTAATAAGTTTTAGAATTTATTTTTACTATTTTTAGTTTGATATTTAGACATACAATTTTAAAGAGCAAGAGAGCAGTAGGGTTCGTTGGAGATGGGCCCTGCTCCTCCTATCATTGTGATCCTAATATGATGGACACCTCATTAAAAGATGAATTGTCACACTAATGTTCTATCCAAATTAACTTTCATAGATTTTTTTTATTATTTTTTATTAATTTTACTTTTATAATTACTATATGTATATATTTTAAGTAACATTTAATTAATGTTTTGAATTCAAATGACTTCAAAATCTTATAAATTATTTTCTAAGATAAGAGANAGGTTGCCAAAATAAGCTGGATATTGGGAAGCTTTAAAAGGGGCTCACGATTATAGGGAAGTTGTATCACTCTCCAACAGGCTTCTCTCCTTGGATTATACTCCAGCGTGAGGCTGAAATAATGGAATCACAAGGAAGCTTTTCTTTGAAATTGTCTTTCTTCTTCTTGGTGTGACTGTCGGTTTAGAGAGAGAGAAAAGCAGAGGAGAGAGAGAGGGAGAAAGAAAGAATATTTTCTTGTAATCGTCGATGTGATGGAAAGATGTAAATTCCTCAGGCTAATAAAATCCTCTGCAGCTCCGTGGACGTAGGCAATTTGTCGAACCACGTAAATCTGTCTGTTTCCAGAGTGTTTTCTTTTTGCGATTTTTCTCGATCCAGTTTTTCGCTTTATTGTCATCGTTTTTTCATAACATCCACCGTCTTCAATATGGACATCTTCTCCCTTAGTATCTGATGTTCTTCATCCAGGTCCCCATAAATCAATTTTTGTTGATATATTGGCCTCTCAATAAGGCTCTGTTTGTTCGTCCCTATTTTTTATATAATAACGGTGGAATGAAATATTGAATGAGTAAATTCCATACATGTGAGGTCATCAGCTAGCTTCTTTGCATTCTCGACAGCTTAGGTTGAGTCCCCATTCTCTCATTCATCTTGGATGGCACCAAATACAGTTCAATTAACATCGGCCATCTTGACGTATGCTCTCGGGGTCAACAACTTTTCAAGCACTTCGGCTTCAAGATATTGTAGGGCATACAATATCTTCCCCTCGACCTTATCTGTCTCTAGCTTCACCATTGGTGGAATCTTCAACTTTGCCTTATGGAGAGAGACATTGGTCTGCATCATTCTGATTGTTTAGTTGTCTTTCATATGAGTGAAGCAAAACCTGAGTTTCAATACCTTCTTATTTTCAAGCCCTCATAGATGAAACTGGCCCGTGGATGAGAGTTGTACATGTCCACTTGGATACATTTGAAAGGCAAATATGTAGTTGAAGAGTTCCATCGACCATAAAATCCCCACACGATGAGTAAAGATCACAAAGTTTGTCATAGTGGCAATATAGTTTGACATGACCTATGTCGAGATGATCACATAAAAGTCAAAGATTTCACATGCAATTTCTTGCATAATGAGAGGTAAAGACTCAAGTCATAATCGATCCATATAAATCACCAACTCATTCTCATTGAAGATGTTCCCTCTCTCATCCTGATCGGCAGAATGAAGGTGAATAAAAGGATTAAGATTGTGGCTCTTATGATGCTTCATGATCTCATCCTTGGTCATCCCATAATAGTCAGAAAGGCTAACGAACACGAATACATTGAGTCATGTCGCAAGCCACAAATAATATGAGTTGTGGAAGAAGATTACAACAAAAGACTATTGCCATTTCATAGGGGCTAGAAGGACCATAACTGTCACAAGAAGGGATAAAATCTAAAATAATCAGAAATTCTACAAATCAACAAATGAAAATAACAACTCAAAAATCAAAGAGCGGAGTGAAATTAATTTTCACCAAAAGAAAACTATTACAATAAGCTTTAAGCCCAACTCAATGTAGAGTAACGAAATAACCTATACAAAGGTCCGAAGCAACCAAAGTTGAGACATGACCCAACTGAAGCAGTAATTGAAATAAAAATTCACCCTCAAATCTAAATTAACCTAACGTATTGGATTCTCCCTAAGCTTTAGAGAATTGAAGCCCCACTTGCAGTTCCATGAGTTCTTGATGGAGGCTAGTCGTCATATGCTTCATCACAACAACCTTTTATTCCAGTCTTTCCATGCGAGATGACAAGACACTCATCTTAGAATTTTATTGTATGCTAGCCTCACATTTAAAAGAACATTCAATGTCGTCCAGGTGATGAACCAGCATCTCATGATCCTTTCTAGTCTCCTCGGTAGCGTCCTTGCATGCCTTCGAAGAGAGTGGACGGTCCTTGGGACAAACGACCCTCCCAAACTCATTATCAGCTTGATCATCTCATTTTGCCACCTATTTCCTATCTCCTGCCAACACAATCAGAGCCATGTTCAAGTTTGGTTAATATGGAGCATCTAAGCATTAAGAAACCCATAAAGGTATAAGCCTATTAAAAAAAGTTGTCAGTTGGATAGGGGACTTTGAATGCCTAAAACCCTTAACATCTCTAACATCGTTGGCTCTTGCATGTGAGTTGACAATGAATGAACCCAAATGTTATGTTGAAGGTTCCAGCCTTTGGGTAAGTTAGGTACCATTATGACAGGTCGAACGAATGGGCCTTCAATAGTAGTGATCGATTTAGCATCTTTTGGGGTCATCTCCGAAGAGCACATCTGACTCAAAGGCGAGACTATTCTTTGGTTCTTCGCCGCTCTATTTTTTCCCTTGCCCTTATGACTTTTCCCCCTTTTTTTTAGAGTATCTCTCGAATCAAGACCTTGTTCAAGAAATCAATTTGGGACTTTATAACCTTATCCATTGCGAGTTCTCGCAAGACAGATCAACAACCAATGAAGAAAATATAGATTAGAACTTTTTGCAAGGAAATGAGAGATAGCATGAGAAGAACAAACTCAATGAGATGTCTACATTTTATTTATAGCATCAATATCTCAGAATCATAGAATTATCAATTATTGAAGTCATTTAAGAAAAACTAAAAATTTGCTCCATTTAATTCTGTCGTTCTTATCCCAACATGATTTACTAATATGCAGGAGAATCATATAACTAAAATATGTAAAATCAAAATACCATTGACTAAATTTTATGTGGATAAAACGACTCAAAGCTAAGCACGTGTCGCCAGATAGGGGTCTACGAGAATGAAAACGATATCTAGAGTCTAGAGATTGGTCTAGCGACCAACCAATGGCCAACCAGCCCAGAGGCTAGAGATCGATCAAGCAGTTGAACAAAAGTAAATTTACCAAGAGGTTGATCATAGCTGAGGTTGATCAGCTAAAAACTCACACAGGTAGAGGTTGATTGCCAAAAAGACAATCCACTAGATATTCAACAACCGCACGACATGAAGCCCATTGATTTGGGGTCGAGCGAGTAAAAAGGTTTAGTGGTTTAGTTATCATTTCACATTATCTCTAGTCCTCTATAAATAGGAAGGTTAAACGTAAGAAGGATTGTTGAAACCATATACAAAAACACATCTCTTTCAATTTTTCTCTCTCTTTACCACACTATAATTCTTGGTTATGATTCATAAAAAAAAAGTGTGTTCAATAAGTTATATAAAATATAAAATTTTATTACAATTTGAAGATAAATTGATATCTTCTATTTTTGAGAAATGATTCTATTAGGTTGCTAATAGGAGAGACAAAAGAAACATAATAAAGAGGATGGAATACAAATACGGAGGAGTCAGACAGCGTTATGATTAGTGCCAAGAAAACTTCTTGCACAGCCATAGGGCGACTGTTCATCCTCGTTCACTTAGCCGGACGACTACATCTTTTCAGATAAGCCATTGCCTTTGTCTTTTTGTCCCCCCTCCCTCTTTTTTTTATTTTGATCTCCAGGATATGAGATATAAGGGAAAAGTATTTCTATTTGAAAAGAAGATCTTCATCTTTACTCTTGAAAACGTTCTAGAATTAAATATTGCAGTATAAAAGGCTTCTATGTATTCATATATAAACACTTATATGTAAAAAGCACCTTTCTTTTGCATAAAATGTCGTATATTTGAACAAATCTAAATTATTTTTTAAATTCAGAACTTTTACATCTAACTCAAACGTTGAGAGAGGAAATAGATTCCCTTAAACATATGTTTATAACAATAGTTATTTGCATATTTTATGATTCTGTTTCCATTAAAAATTTATTTTGAGAGCTATTATTTCAACCCAAAGAAGTATTTTTCTTCTTTGTTCAGATGTAGTGCCCTCATAAATTTGAGAAAAGTTTAGGTGCTGTTTGATTTTATGAACCTAAAAAATAATTAAAAAAATGTTTTGTAAAAATAATGGAGTGTAAAAATAATGTATTATATTTATAAGAATATTGGAATTATGTAAAATAAATGCATGCCATTGTGGAGGCGACAGAGCAGACGGTGGCCGTGGGTGGCCAGAGCCAAGTGCATGGGCAGCCATAGACGACGACCGGCAACACTTTATATAAAATAATTTATTTAAAATTTATTAAAACTTAGCGAGATTCTAAATGTTGAATCAGGATCAGTCTCATGTGATTACGCTCAAGAAATAGAGTGTATAACAGAAGAGAGAAAGAGTTTGTGTATGTTTGTGCGCATAATAAAGAATCAAAATAATTGATCAACCTTTTAGTGTAAAAATGACCTCCTATTTATAGGTAGGAGAATATCAAATGTACAACTATATGATTGTCTCTACTTTTTACGGAGGTCGGATAGTCTTGGTGTAAAATAAATGGGTCTATGGCTAAACCATCCTATCAATATGTCGGCTGGAATCGGTATGTAGTCCTTGAGTCGGCGAGGTCCGTTCGGTTGGCTCCACTGAGTTAGGGTAGTCAGTTGACTTTACTATCTTTCAGTTGTCCGGATCTTCACTCCATAATCTGGCAAATAGCTCACATCTTGAAAAGAGGTTGATCTAGAGTATTTGTGGAGTATGTCCTAATTAGAACTTTCAAACCTGTGATAAATCTGTGGGAGCTCTCATGAGACGACTAGTAATACTATGATGAGAATTAGGATGATGCTCTCTATTAGAAAGACAATTCTAGATCTTCATATTGGGTGGCCTTTGTTCGGAAGGGTTTTTGATCCTAACACAAAAGAATTGCAGCTGGTTAGTTATGTTTTGTAGTCCTCTGACAATGTGGCCCTGGGTCTTCTCATTATGGGTCGTCCCTTGATTGTATTTTTATTTTTTAATTCTTTGAATTTTCTCGAGATTATTGCTAATGTACTCTAAATAATTAAACTAAGGAATGAATTTCTAATGCATTATAATTTTATATTGTAATCATGTTTTTTCCAAGCAAAACCGTGATTTTCAAAACACTTGCAAAAAGAATGCAATGCATTTATTTTGTTGCCTATCAAACAATTACTTTTATAATTAGATATTATTTAAAAATTTTATTATAAATTCAATTACAATCACCTATATTTCATCTCCTACTTAAATTCGATCATTGGGTAAATAGCTAGTAATTAGGCGGTGTTAAGTCTACTTCAAAGCATTGGATTTAATCTCAAATTAAATCAAATTACAATGTGTTAACCTAGAAATGCACTTTTTTGCTCTTCCAAACATTAAAGCAGTTGGGTCTTAACTTCATTCTAATTTCTAATGAACACTGAACATTCACATGAACTAATACAACCCAAGACTTGCATGGAAACATCAATCATTATAAAACAATCATTCTACTCGCTCTCTTAGCCCTAAAAAATTGGCCCCTCTTACTTTATCCATCCACCCCTCACTTTCTCCAAAAACAATCCACCAGAAAAGTGAGCTTTCTCAAATGTAAAATTGGAATTTTATCAGAAATTTCAAAACTAAACATATTAAAAATATATGTATATTTTGATGATGAGTGTGTTTTAGAAATTTGCACTAAAAGCCAAAGTTGTATGGCCTATCACACTAAAAAATAAAAAAGCAACTCCTCAGCTTCATTTTTCTCCGTGGCCATAAATACTAAACAGGAAAAGCCACCCAACACCATCATCTTCTATACTAAAGCCAATTCTCTTTCACTGCATGTTTCTTATAATCTAATGTTTCAGTTCTTACGACGCGCTTTCCTACTTCTTCTTCTCCTTCTCCTCCTCCTTAGTCTAGCAAGCTCATTGCAAAGCCAGGATTTGAAGAACCTGGAGGATATAAAGAGCCAAGCTCCAAAGGTGCCGAGAAATCACGATTTTTTCTTTAAGCTGTTAGATAGGACAATGCCAGTGCCACCTTCGGGGCCTTCGAAGCAGCATAACTCCTTTGGTTTGTTGAACACGATGGGTTAGCTATGTATAGCTCGTTGGCTTCAGAGCAGATCAGATATAATGTGTACATGACTTCTTTCTGTCTATTTGTATAATTATTTTTTTGGGTTATTTGGATTCAGAAGGAGTTAAGTTTTGTTCATGTTTTGAACCAGAAAAGGTAGAGTTACATGATCTCTTATGCACTGTGTAAGTGCTCTGATTTCAGAAGAGTATATTGAAATACTACTTGAATAAATTTACACAAATTAAAAAGATTATTTGAGATTCAGTGTGGTCACTTTAGCTGGGAGAGTTTTCATTTGGCCAGTCATTATTCAGTTTTCTTTTTTTGTTTTTATTTTATTTTTGTTTTTGTTTTATTTTTGTTTTTGAAATCATGTTTAGGCAGTATAAATTTTATATTTTTTAATTTTTTGTTCTAAAACACAAATCAATTTGGTTTTAAGTTTTTTGAGACAACTAGTTCAATTTTCAGTTTAAATCAAAATATAAACAAAACAAAGATAAATATAAATATAAATAATAAAAGTGATCACAAATAGTCCCCAAATAATTTAGTTGAGTCAAGCAAACAATGGGACTTATGGGACAATTCATAATGGATTTATTACTTATTTTTTTCTGGAGTCATGTGTGCTCAAGCATGCTTACTAGAACTGATATCTCTAACTCTTTATTTTATTTCAATAATATTTTAGTTGGCTTACTTACGTGCCTATTGGACCATACTTCACTAACTCAATCCTTGCCTAGGTTCTCACAATCTAAATTGGGTCCCTTTCATGAGTTACCTTGTTTATGCACATTCAAGTTTGACATGTAGCTATTTCTTAGTCTGGCACACCCACCAGACCTACATCTCTTGCTATTTGTGCGGTCTAATGAACAATCTAGACTTAACAAATACAATCTACACTGAGTCCAATGCTACATTCTAGATCTAGTATCTTTCAACTATTTAGCTGGCATGTGGATCAAATTTAAGCTTAGCATGTACCTTTATCTAATTTTACTACTCCAATTAGACCAATCAATCTAATTAATTCTGTTTTTATGACATATATTTCATACTTTGACAACCCCAATCCTTATCAAAGCTAATATATATTTTAGGTTAAGTACATCATTACTTTATTATGTTGAATATATATATATATATATATATATATATATATATATAAAAGGTTTGATACATGCGAATTAATGTTGTGCATGGTAATGATGCTAGACTTAACGCATCTAAATTTCTTCAGCTGCCACACTTGCTAGTATCTAATTCTCCGCTCAGCTTAACACAATTTAGACACCCTAATATCTGGTCTATGTGCAAGCAAATGGCTAATATTCTATAGACAATAATCAAATGAAAATATTCTAACCTAAATCTAAGTTATTGAAGTAATAATCAGGTTTAGTGTATGAGGCTAATATGGTGATCCTAGATAGGGGTGTAAACGAGCCGAACACGAGCTGAGTCTCGTTTATATTTCGAGCTCAAAAATTGTGTTCGTGTTCGGCTCGTTTGCTTAGTGAGACGAACACGAGCCGTTCACGAACAAAGAGTCGTTTTGACAACACTAATCACGTAACCATAAGATGCTAAGGATTGGGGCAAGATTTAAAACATCATTTGAATTTAATTTAATATTTTTTATTCTATTTTCTTCATTAATACTNTTCTAGAATATTAAATCACCTATTTTTGTACTTAAATTAGTTAGTAACTACATCACTTGCACTTTAGAAGTGTTAGGCTCTAATTAATTGGTTTTGCTTTAAGTAATGTTTAAAAGTTTCCTATTAAAGTCAAACAGAATTACTTATTTAAATACTTAAAATTGAAGGATTATGATCCAATATCTTCCTCAAAACAACAAAAAATGTCAGCCCTTCATTGATTTTGGCTTAATCCAAGAGATTCAAATGTCAAATCTCAAATTTCTCTCAATAAAATATGATCAAAGACTAAGATTAACCTATTTTTTGGTTGGATTAAGCTAAATTTAACATTCATTTCATAATGTATGGAAGGAGAGGGGCAAAAATGGAAAGTGTCCATATAACTAATTAACAGGTGAGTATTCCTTGCAATTGATTATTCATTTTAGCTCATTGAACCTCTTTGAGCTCTTCTCAATCTTCCAGTGAACTTGAATACATCTTAGATTCATGTTCGGAAGTGTCATTGTGTATGGTAAAACTTCTCAGTGTGCTTGATTCACATTTTGACCATTAGTTTCTTCACCATAAGTGAACTAAGGTTTTAGATTAGTTCAGCCTTGGCACCTTTCTTAAACAATCTACTTAACCAAAAATAGGTTTTTATTATTCTTAGGAAGTATCCTATGACGTTAATGGAAAGTTTTGAGGCATAGAAGTGGGCTTAATAAGTAGTCATAATTGAACCAAGGTTTGACCCTTGGTGATTTGGACACATAAAAGGTTATAACCAACTTAGGTGATTAATGTAGTATGAGGTCAGCTCAAAATATCCTTTGGAACCTACCCATGACAAATTTGGGAGTTGTTCGTGGCTATTTTAGAGTTTGGAGAAAATTTAGATACATTTAGACACTTTGTTTAGATTGGTTTAGCATATCCTAGTTTAATTATAGTTGGTTCACCTTGGGTAATCCTTGAGAAACCTAAAAAAGATTGATTGGCCAATTTTGATTGAATTTTGATGAGATTTGGTTAGGTTTGTCTTAATGTGACCTATTTGGGTTCAATAGATTAAGCATGCCAATTGGACAAATTGAGCTCCAAAAGAGGTTGGGTTAAGTTATTTTAAGACCTTAGGAGTGATCAATTTCATTTTAGATTTAATTTAAATTTGACTCAATATCATTCATTTGGGTCAATTGACCTAATTAATCAAATGGGGCCATAATTAGAGTTAGGTTTAATTATATTCAAGTAATAATTTTAAGCTTCCTTAAATTAATTTGGGTTCAAATTAATTTTGGTTTGGTATGATTCTTTTAAGTTAAACTGGTTCAAATGACCTCATTGATCAAATTGGATCTGAATTGAGTTAGAATTATGTTTAATTTATGATTTGAAAGTTTTAGGATCAATTGATTTTAATTAATGTTGGCTTAAATTGAATTTTTCCCATTATGGCCCAATAAAGTTAATTTATATCAAGGGACCAAAATGATCATTTGATCTCAACTAAATTTGAATTATATTCAATTAGAGGTTTTACAAATTTAGGAATGATCAATTTTAACTAATATTTGTTTAATTTGGACTTTGCAAGGGAGCTAATTGACTAAATAGAACCTCAATTAAACTTGGGTTGGGTCTCATAAGTGATTTTATACTTCGATAATTTTTTATTTCAATTAATATTGACTTCATAGGATTTGAGTTCAAAATGATCTATTCAGATCAAATTGGGCTTAATGATCCAATTACCGTAACTAACATTCATTTAGTTTTAATTTTGACTCTATTGAGTTAAATTTAGTTTACTAGGTCATTTGACTTAATTTAAATCTATGTAACTTTGAATTGGGGCTCTTTAAATTCAAATTGACCTATTTAAGTCAAGTGTGATAGACAAACACAGTAGCTCAAACTAAGCTTCAGTTTTAATTTTGATTTTAATTAGATTGAATTAATTAAATTTAATTTAATTTAAATTTAATTATATATAAGTTTTTTAGGTGATTTTGACCCAACAACCCTTTAATGGTTCATGTTCACGTTTACTACACTAAATAGTGTAATTTGAGCTCAGTTAGTTCGATTTTGTGTTTTATAGCCAAGTTAAGTCATTTGGTACACTTTACCCGATTTAGTTATTTGATTTGAATATTTTGATTAAAATTCCCAAAAGTGTGATCTAATTGGTCCAATTAGGTTATGTTATATATGATTTTATCATCTTGTAAATCAGATAACTTTATTAAAAAATAAATACTAAAGTATATGAGTTTAATTTATTTAATGAGATTCATAGGGTCACTTTGAGTCAACATAGTCATTCTCGCTCAAGGTGAGCTAATATTGAGTCCGAAAAGCTCATAAGATGGGTGTTAAGGTTTTAGATTGAGTTTTAGGTTCTTAAAGCTCAAGGGTCCACCTAGTAACTGGAAAACTCCATTAAGAGTTCGATGAGGGAGCTTCTATGCTAATGTTGGATCCTATATAGTAAAGAATAAAAATGTGTTACCTCACAAAAAAAAAAAGATTAATAATAATTTAAATTAAAAATGCTTTCTTTATATCTCATAGATGAGATATATAATAGAGATTGCCATGAATTAAAATCCTTAAGTACTATTGCTTATTTATGACATAACAATATTTACATGCGTAAAAAAATCTTTCTTTCTCAAGGATTAATAATTTCCATATCTTCCTATAATTTCTAAATTAGATATTCTGACACGATTATGATTTTTAATCTGATAGAAGTTCATAACGTGTTATTAAGTGGAAATTCTTATCTAGAAATTATTGTAATCTACTTAAGTAGCTCTGATTATGTATAACTAGACAATCTTATTCTCTTTTTATATAGGAATTTCTTATACTACGATGAATTATAAGTCATTTATTTTTAATCCATCACCTAAAATTTTTTATCTACGAATTACAATTTTTTATTATTTTAAAATCATGAGATTAACTATAAATAATGTAATTCATGATTATTAATAAAATATTTACTAAATTTTGTTAAGTGGAATACATTCATGGTTATGTGACTTTAAAATTTGATAACTTAGGATGATGAATCTTTAAAATATTATCCAAGGTTATTTTTAACATTTCTAACTTTTTTTTGCCTATTTTTATCACCATTTTAGCATTTTTGTACCTTTTTAGTCTTTGGATGTGTAATAGTTTTTATTATATATCCTCCTCAATTAATTATAGTTGTTCATCCTCTGCCTTGGTGGAAAATTAATTTTAAAATATGAATTATCTCATTAAACAACCATAATTTAATTATAACCTTTCTTAATGTTAAACCAAAGGAATACATATGACATAAAAAATCAAAACTATCTTTTGGAGGCCTCCTTGAGCATAATTAAGTTTAGAGAGCCTAGTCCCTTTAGAAGATTGAGTGTATCTTAATTCTCTATTTGACTTGGCTTAACCTTGATTATATGTCTTCTCGTGAGTATTTAGTATGTTCAAAATGAGATTTTTAATTTTATCTTGCTTTACCTTATTTTTTTATCTTGTGTTTTGAAGTCTTTTATATATGAAGTAAACCATATAATCATTACATTTTTTCATTTAAAAAAATATGTTCAAAAAATATTTGAACCTTATTTGACTCATAATCAAATATTATCTGAACTTTTTTTCATTGCAAATTTTAACATTTCCAGGCTTTTCTATCACTTAAACAAATTTGAACCATATTTAATCATATTACAAATCATAATTAAACAATAAGATTTGAAATGGTTTCACATTTATCAAATAAGACTTAAAAATGATTTGAATACATATATATATATATATATATATAATGATTATAANCTCACTAGAGAAGCAATCCATATAAATTTAGGATAAATTTGAATTAATTTTTATTAATTCGATTTGAATAATAATTTAACTTTAAATAATTATTTAAAATTAAAGGATGCTAAAAATTTTTGGAAGGACAATTTAACATTTTCTTAAAAATCATAAGTGATTTTAAGGTCATTATTATTTTTAATGAATTATTTTATTTTTTTAAACCTAAAATTTTATTAATTATTTTAATTTTTAAAATATATTAATTTTAACTTCAATAAGCTATTCTATTCTAATGATTCATAAAATAAACTTGATTTTTTTTTTTTTTAGTTTTGATTAATTTATTATTAATTTTTCAAGTTCAAGGCTATAATTAATTAAATATTAAACTGAGATAATTTGATTTAATTTAATATTTTATTTAAATTATTTAGTTAATCATGAACATTATGAAATCATTTTTTATTTCTAGAAGATGCTTGGAATGTTTTATAAGAATTTGATGAAATTTTAAATTATTTATTAAATATTTTAAAAACAAAACTTAAATAAATATTTAATTTAGTCTACAAAATTATGAGAATACTCTGTAAAGTTAAAGACAACGAAAGTGATAATTTATGAAAAATTGAGTCATTTGATTTAATTTCAAAATTTTTAAAAATTTAAATGATTTTAAATTTCAAAAATTATTTATATGTTAATTAATTTTAAAAGATTATGATAAATGTTACCGAATCATCTCAGCATTCTCATATAATTTTTGTGATATTTTGAAGTCAAATATATATATTTTTATAAATTATTTACCTTCCATATATTTTAACATTATAAAAAATATTTTCACAGTAAAACATTATAACTTCAATATTTTTAAATTTTCTATATTATGATAATTTCTAATTCTATTTTAATACTTTTAAGTTTAATCATTTTATTATAAATTTATTAAATTAAGGTTTAACTAGTTATTTATTTAATTAATTATTAACCCTTTTTAATATTTTAATGATGTTAACTTAAGGAAATAGAGTGTTGTAGTGTTCAAGGTCGCCACTAATAAAGATAGAGTCCTTAAAACCAATCTTATGATATTTAGAGTTGTATGAATTTTTTATATTGTTTTACTATGAATATTTATATAGATTAGCTTAAGAGCATGAAAACCTTCCAACATGATTTTAAATCTCTTTAAAAAATATATTGTAGAATCTACATGGCTTGGGAATTTTCATGCAAAATTTAATGATTTTTTAAAAGTTATATTATTTTCAATAATTATTTACTTAATTATAAAATTATTTAATTAAAATATTAATATTAAAATTAAAATTTAATTTTATAAATAAAGATAATATATATANTTCTAGAATATTAAATCACCTATTTTTGTACTTAAATTAGTTAGTAACTACATCACTTACACTTTAGAAGTGTTAGGCTATAATTAATTGGTGTTGCTTTAAATAATGTCCAAAAGTTTTAAAGTTTCCTATTAAAGTTAAACAAGATTACTTATTTAAATACTCAAAATTGAAGGATTATGATTCAATTTCTTCCTCAAAACAACAAAAAATGTCAGCCTTTCATTGATTTTGGCTTAATCCAAGAGATTCAAATGTCAAATCTCAAATTTCTCTCAATAAAATATGATCAAAGACTAAGATTAACCTATTTTTTGGTTGGATCAAGCTTGATTTAACATTCATTTCATAATGTATGGAAGGAGAGGGGCAAAAATGAATAGTGTACATATAACTAATTAACAGGGTGAGTATTCCTTACAACTGATTATTCATTTTAGCTCATTGAACCTCTTTGAGCTTTTCTCAATCTTCGAGTGAACTTGAATACATCTTAGATTCATGTTTGGAAGTGCCATTGAATATGGTAAAACTTCTCAATGTGCTTGATTCAAGTTTTGACCATTAGTTTATTCACCATAAGTGAACTAAAGTTTTAGCATAGTTCAGTTTTGGAACCTTTCTTATACAATCTACTTAACCAAAATTAGGTTTTTATTATTCTTAGGAAGTATCCTGTGACGTTAATGGAATGTTTTGGGGCATAGAAGTGGGCTTAATAAGTAATCATAAATGAACCAAGGTTTGACCCTTGGTGATTTGGACACATAAAAGGTTATAGACAACTTAAGTGATGAATGTAGTATGAGGTCAGCTCAAAATATCCTTTAGAACCCACCCATGAAAAATTTGGAAGTTGTTCATGGCTATTTTAGAGTTTGGAGACAATTTAGATACATTTAGACACTTTGTTTAGATTGGTTTAGCATGTACCTAGATTAAGTATAGTTGGTTCACCTTGGGTAATCCCTGAGAAACTTAAAAGATTGATTGGCCAAATTTGATTGAATTTTGATGAGGTTTGGTTAGGTTTGGCTTAATGTGACCTATTTGGATTCAATAGATTAAGCATGCCAATTGGCCAAATTTAGCTCCAAAAGAGGCTGGGTTAAGTTATTTTAAGACTTTAGGAGTGATCAATTTGATTTTAGATTTAATTTGAATTTGACTCAATATCACTCATTTGGCTCAATTCACCTAAGTAATCAAATGGGGCCATAATTAGAGTTATGTTTAATTATTTTCAACTAGTAATTTTAAGCTTCCTTAAAGTTATTTGGGTTCAAATTAATTTTGTTTTGGTATGATTCTTTGAAGTTAAACTGGTTCAAATGACCTCATTGATCAAATTGGATCTAAATTGAGTTAGAATTATGTTAGTTTATGATTTAAAAGTTTTAGGATCAATTGATTTTTAATTAATGTTGGCTTAAATTGGATTTTGCCCAATATGGCCCAATTAAGTCAGTTTATATCAAGGGACCAAATTGATCATAGGATCTCAACTAAAGTTAAATTATATTCAATTAGAGGATTTCTAATTTTAGGAATGATCAATTTTAACTAATATTTGTTTAATTTGGACTTTGAAAGGGAGCTAATTGACTAAATAGGACCTCAATTAAATTTGGATTTGGTCTCATAAGTGATTTTATACTTTGATAAATTTTTATTTCAATTAATTTTGACTTCATAGGAATTGAGTTCAATATGATCTATTCTAATTAAATTGGGCCTAATGATCCAATTACCGTAACTAACATCCAATTAGTTTTAATTTTGTATCCATTGAGTTAAATTTAGTTTAATAGGTCATTTAACCTAATTTAAATCCATGTAACTTTGAATTGGGGGTGTTTAGATTCAAATTGACCTATTTAAGTCAAGTGTGATAGACAAACACACTAGCTCAAACTAAGCTTAAGTTCTAATTTTGATTTTAATTAGATTGAATTTGAATTATCTTTAAATTTTATTTGATTTGAATTTAATTAAATATAAGATTTTTAAGGAGATTTTGACCCAGCAACCCTTTAAAGGTTCATGTTCACGTTTACTACACTAAATAGTCAAATTTGAGCTCAATTAGTTAGATTTTGAGTTTTATAGCCAAGTTAAGTCATTTGGTACACTTTACTAGATTTAGTTATTTGATTTGAATATTTTGATTTAAACAACCTTTTTATTGGTCCAATTAGGTTATGTTGTATATGATTTTAGTGTCCTGTAAATCAGATAACTTTATTAAAAAATAAATACTAAAGTATATGAGTTTAAATTATTTAATGAGATTCATAGAGTCACTTTGAGTCAACATAGTCATTCTTGCTCAAGGTGAGTTAATATTGAGTCCAAAAAGCTCATAAGATGGGTGTTAAGGTTTTAGATTGAGTTTTAGATTCTTAAAGTTCAACGGTCCACTTAGTAACTGGGAAACTCCAGTAAGAGTTCGATGAGGGAGCTTCTATACTAAGGTTGGATCCTATATAATAAAGAATAAAAATGTGTTAACTCACAAAAAGTGAGAATAAAAATAATTTAAATTAAAAATGCTTTCTTTATATCTCCTAGATGAGATATATAACAGAGATTGCCATCAATCAAAATCCTTAAGTACTAGTGCTTACTTATGACATAACAATATCTACATTCGTAAAAAAATCTTTCTTTCTCAAGGATTAATAATTTACGTAACATCCTATATTTTCTAAAATAGATATTCTGAAAAGGTTACGAATATTTAATCTGATAGAAATTCATAGCATGTTATGAAGTGGAAATTCTTGTCTAGAAATTATTGTAATCTACTTAAGCAGCTCTGATTATGTATAGCAGGAGAATCTCATTCTCTTTTTATATAGGCATTTATTACACTACTATGAATTGTAAATCATTTATTTTTTAATTCATCACCTAAAATTTTTTATCTAGGAATTACAAATTTTTATTATTTTAAAATCATGAGATTAACTATAAATAATGTAATTCATGATTATTAATAAAATATTTACAAAATTTTGTTAACTGGAATACATTCATAGTTATGTGACTTTAAATTTGATAACTTGGGATGATGAATCTTTAAAATATAATCCAAGATTATTTTTAACATTTCTAACTTTTTTTGCCTATGTTTGTCACCATTTTAGCATTTTGTATTTTTTTAGTCTTTGGATGTGCAATAGTTTTTATTATATATGCTCCTCAATTAATTATAGCAGTTCATCCTCTGTCTTAGTGAAAAATTAATTTTAAAATATTAATTATCTCATTAAATAACCATAATTTAATTATAACCTTTCTTAATGTTAAACCAAAGGAATACATATGACATAAAAAATCAAAACTATCTTTTGGAGGCCTCCTTGAGCATAATTAAGTTTAGAGAGCCTAGTCCCTTTAGAAGATTGAGTGTATCTTAATTCTCTATTTGACTTGGCTTAACCTTGATTATATGTCTTCTCATGAGTATTTAGTATGCTCAAAATGAAGTTTTTAGTTTTATCTTGCTTTACCTTATTTTTTTATCTTATGTTTTGAAGTCTTTTATTTATGAATTAAACCATATAATCATTATATTTTTTCATTTAAAAAATTATGTTCAAAAAATATTTGAACCTTATTTGACTCATAATCAAATATTATCTGAACGTTTTTTCATTGCAAATTTAACATTTACAGGCTTTTCTATCACTTATCAAATCATATAATCATATAGTACATATTAAACCATATAATCATTATAGTACAAATCATAATTAAACAATAAGATTTGAAATGGTTTCACATTTATCAAATAAGACTAAAACATGATTTGATCATATTTTGAATATGATTTGAATATATATATATTTTTAAAATAATGATTATAATTGTTGACTAATTATTTTTTAAAGGTAAAGTAAGCATTGCATTTTTAAATTATATAGTGGATAGTAGAAAGAAGATAAGTAATTTGATTGGACACTTATAATAAATGGAGCAAAAGATTGATAACAGAAAGAAGTATTTCTCATGAAGTTCTCAGAAAAATTATATACAAACAAACAAAGATTGTTAAAAGCTAATTTAAAGAAGATGGAATTACAATGCTAACATTATAAATATTTATAAGCATTTCCCATTCAAATTGATCCACTTTGTATTTGTAAGTACATAAGTTCATTCTTCTCATGAATTAGAGAAGATTGAATTATAATGTTAATATTATAAATGTATAATAATAGTTGAATTATAATAGTCATAATTGAGCTACAATAAATATGGTTCTTGGGTATAATAGTAGTTGTTGGCCACAGGTGCTGCAGGTGACAGTTATAATAGTAGCGGTCGATCAAAAAGATGGTAGTTGGTTGCTGCACAAATACTATTGGTCATAAAGGTCATAGTTGAAGGTTACAATATCATTCGTTGACCACATAGGTTGTAGTTGGTGACTGTGATAGTGTTAGTTGGCCACACAGGTTGTAGTTGGAAGTTGTATTAGTGGTTGTTGGTCACATATGTTGTAGTTGGTGATTGCAATAATCTTAGTTGGCCATTAAGGTCGTATTTGAAAGTTGTAGCAATTAGAGTTGGCCACATCAGCCATATTTGGTGATTGTGATATTGTCAATTGGTCACACAAATTGAAGTTGGTGAATGTTAAGTGACCATGAAGATCATAGCTGAAATTTATAGTTGTAGTTGGTCATAGAGGTCGTAGTTAGCTACTGCAATATTATCAGTTGGCAATATAAATCGTAGTTGGTGGTTACAATTGTGTCGGTTACTATAAAGGCCATAGTTCGAAGGTGTAACAATAGTATTTGGCCACATATACCATAATTGACAACTGCAATATTGTTAATTGGCCAAATATGGTGTAGTTAGAAATTATGGTAGTAATTGGTCACATAGATTGTAGTTACGGGTTGCAATAGTGTTAGTTGGCTACAAAGATTGTAGTTTGAAGTTGTAGTAGTTGTTGGTCACATAGGTCATAGTCGATGATTGGACCCTTCTCTCAAAATAGTATTATAATAAAAAATTAATGCAACACGCCAATTTGACCATAACTTAACAAAAAAATTCAAGCTTTGGGTTAAACTGAATAATCTTTTAGTCTGGTTTGTGTTTAACATCCAACTCATTTAATTTTTTTTAGTCGGGTTTGATTTGACCTACCAACTCAAAAAATGACTAAAAATGACCCTTCAGCTCTAAATTAACTTAAAATCAACCCACCAACCCAAAATTGACTAAAAATGACCCCATTTAAACCTAAACAATTTTATTTCTTATGTTAAATGAGTTGGATTTGAGTTAGTAGGTTGAAGGCGGGTCGTGTTTGGGTTGAGATTCTTAACCCTTATAATATTCCGGTCAAGTTTAGGTCAGATCAGTTTTTGGTTTGACTCAAGTCCGACCCTTTGACCTAAACTGACACCCCTAATTAGTTATAAGGGTTGCAGTTAAAAGTTGCAATATTATTAGTCTGCCACAAAGGTCGTAGTTTGTTACTGCACATAAAGTAGTTGGCCACAAAAACTATAGTTGGAAGCTGCAAGATCGTTAGTTGGTCATAGATGTTGTAGTTGAAAGTTGTTTTAGAAGTAATTGGCTATATAGGTTGTAGTTGGTGATTTCAGTATCGTCGGTTAGCTACATATGTCATGGTTGATGACTACAATAATATCATTT
This sequence comes from Phalaenopsis hybrid cultivar, assembly GCA_002079205.1. NCBI lineage: Eukaryota > Viridiplantae > Streptophyta > Magnoliopsida > Asparagales > Orchidaceae > Phalaenopsis > Phalaenopsis hybrid cultivar. The sequence goes on from JXCR01016501.1 coordinate 149,538, forward strand.
GGCCATAGAGACAAAAGTTATAATAGTAGTAGTTCGTTACATAGCTCATAGTTGGTGACTGCAATATCATTAGTTGGGCACACAGACTGTTTTTAGGAACTACAAAATGTCAGTTGGTCACAGAGACTGTGGTTGAAATTTATAGTATTAGTTGGCCAAATAGGTTGTAGTTAGTGACTATAATATCATCAGTTGGCCACATAGACTGTAGTTAGTGATTGCAATAGTGTTAGTTGGTCATAAAGGTAGTTGTTAGAAGTTGTAACAGTAGTAATTGGCCACATAGGTTGTAGTTGTTGAATGCAATATTCTCAATTGGCCACATATGCTATAGTTAAACATTGTAGTGGTAGTTGGTTAGATAGGTTATAGTTTGGGGCTACAATAGCTTCATTTCACCATAAATGTCATAGTTAAAAGTTGTAGTGGTGGTTAGTCATATATGTCGTAATCGGTATCTGAACCCCTTCTGAGAACATGATTATAAATTTACACTAGACATTATATTTGTTATTATACAACATAGAGAAAGATACAAGTGTTAAATACAACCACCATATTCTGGCGATGAAGATTGGAAGCAATGGGTGTCAGTGGATGGTAGGTGGTGGTGATACGTGGTGATGGTTGGTGGTGGTCGACAGTGGCAGCTACTGCAAAGGTCCGAGATTATCATCAGGTTTTCAAAAACGAAGATATATGTTTCTACCATATTTAGGATGCAATGTTAGCAAGCAGGGGCCACTGAAGAAGGTGAGCATAGTCAATGACGACTAATAAATAGTGGTCAACAGTGTTCGGGGTCTACAAAGGCTGTAAGTTATTGATGTGTCTTCAATTCGATGTAATTCATTACAACTGTATTTGGGGTACGACATTAGGAAGCAGGCGTCACCAATGACGGGGATCAGAGGTGGGCAATGATGGTTTATGATAGCTAACGAACAACATGTCACAACTACGTAAGCCAAAAGTTATTGTCAGACTCCAATACAACATTATTTGTTACAATCATATTTGGGATAAAATTTTAGCAATAAGGGGTTTCTAATGGCAATGAGTAAGGACGACCGATGATGGTCAATGACGATTGATAGGCGGCGATAGACGATGTTCGGAGGCTATAGAGGTCATAATTCATCATCAGGTTTTGAATATTGCGTGATAAGCTACAGTCATATTTAGGATATGACGTCTACAAGTAGGGGTTGCTGATGACAACAAGTAGGGGCGGCCAACGGTTGTCAAAAATGATTGACAAGCAATGATCGATTGTCAATGATGGCTAGCTAATATGAATGTTGGAAGTTATCGTCAGGTCTTCATTCCAGAACAAACTTAGGAATTCATCCTCTTTTGCTCCCTTCTCAATTGAAGAGAAAATGTATATTTATATTCTTTGAGGAAGGGGCATTTTATCTTTTTGGCAAATAAATTCTCAACCACCTGATTAGAAGACCCATATTGATCAACTTTGATTATATGTTTTTTTAATAAATTGAGAGTTTAATGACCTCAAAACTAAGCAAGTTTGGGCTCATTGAACTTCTCTTGCTGAGACTCTCAATTTGATTATAAATATGTCAAATCTACTGTATTTGACAATTCTATTGAAGATTCAAAACCTCCAAATATGATTTAATGGCTTGATTGGATCATATCAAACCAATTCTTGTATCATTTTGTTCATCTTGTTGAGGCGGACAGTGGGCTATAAACTTGCGAAAAGTGAAAACCTGGATGATCTTGAATTTGAATCCGGATCATTTCTTGCTAAAAATACCTTGGAATTACTGCCAGATGATAAAAATTTCTTGTTGACACATCTTACTAATAAATTATAATCATGCTTTTCTTTTTTAGTGAGACATTCATCTCTCATATGTATGTTTATTGCCCACCAACTTCATCATGGTTTATATTTCATTCTTTTTATTATTCTAAAAATATTTGGTAGTTAAATTTTAATGCTTTTTAAGAATATTTTATGATAATTTTCTTAAGCGATACACACTTCCAGCCATGTGCAAATAAAATTCAAATTGTGCTTCATATAACCAAATGCCTAGTACTTTGGTCAAACACTACTTAAACCTCTTGTAAACATGTTCAAATTGTGCTCGAACTAATTCTATTATTATTTCTTTCTCTAATAGAACAAATTCAAATCATGCTAAAAAAAAAGAAGTTCAAACATCGCTCTAACCATATTTGAACCGTGTTAATCATGATTAAACCTTTGTCAAATCATATATGAATATCATTTGAGCCTTACTTGAATAATGTTCAAATATGATTTAAGCAAGATTCAATTATATTCAAATATATTCAATTTATATGTAGACATATCATAATAAGAAGCATTATGTCATTGTATGACATCTATAAAATCATAGTAATATCATTATATTAAACCAAATAATCATAAGATAAATGCATTCACAACAACTATAACATCACAAAATTAAATTTTTGATAAACCTGAATAAAACCATAACATCCATGACACATTTCAGATGAATCATCATTTTCATGTCTATGGTGAATTTTCCACTATTATATATTATTGAAGCTAACATCTTTCCAAATTTAATCACATCTTACTATGAAGTGCTCATATTTATGAGTATCATACGTGAGACTCTATGAAACATGATAGTAAAAAACATTAGGATTCAAATAATTTTCATCAATTAATAACACATGTATTTTTAACTAAAATTTTAAAAAATTAGTTAAATTTATTTAAATAAAGTTAAACAATTTTACCTAATTAAATGGCCAATATTTGCATTGATCTTATAGAATACTTTTAAAAATTGAACATTTCAAAATTCATAAATAATAAAATCAAATAAAAAAACAAATAAAAGAAAATATATTTGATTAACATTATTTTAAAGTATTTTTATTTCTTATTTTCAAAATCAAATTAACTTATTTTTTTATCATTCAAAATATCTAAAAACTAATTTGAATTTTAAAAAAATAATTTTCCCAACAAAATATATTTTAATTCAAATTAAAACACAAATAACAAAAAAAAGTGATCCAACGGCTCCTGAAATTCGAAATTAATTTCTAACCAAATGTACTTTATTAATTTTTCCCATCTAACCCCGAATTCAGGCCGAGCAAATTCTATGCGATGGACCTTCAGCTCTCTTATTCCTCCGGCGAACTCCCGGATGATTTCAACTCCATCTTCCTCAATATCAACTCCCTTCTCCTCTGCTCCCATCCGAAGCCGTATTTCAACACCGCTCCCACCAAGAGAAGAGAGCCCACCCCCAATTTCTTCTCCTCCTCACTGAAATTCCGGCCACAATGGCTTCAACTCCGTTCCTCCGCCTCCTTTCCTCCTTCTCGTTCCCTCCACAGCTCCCTCTCCGTCTTGGAACGCGCCTTCATCGGTGCTTCCGCCGGTGCTATCGCCGGTGNTCATAGTTCGAAGTTGTAACAATAGTATTTGACCACATATACCATAGTTGGCAACTGCAATATTGTTAATTTGCCAAATATGCTGTAGTTAGAAATTATTGTAGTAATTGGTCATATAGATTGTAGTTGTGGGTTGCAATAGTGTTAGTTGGCTAAAAAAAATGTAGTTGAAAGTTATAGTAGTAGTTGACTACATAGGTCGTAGTCGATGATTGGACCCTTCTCTCAAAACATTGTTATAATAAAAAATTAATGCAACACGCTTTGGGATAAACTGAATAAATCTTTTAGCCTGGTTTGTGTTTAACATCCAACTCATTGAATTTTTTTGAGTCAGGTTTGAGTTGACCTACCAACTCAAAAAATGACTAAAAATGACCTTTCAACTCTAAATTGGCTTAAAATCAACCCACCAACCCAAAATTGACTAAAAATGACCCCGTTTAAACCTAAACAATTTTATTTCTTATGTTAAACGAGTTGGATTTGAGTTAGTGGGTTGAAGGCGGGTCGTGTTTGGGTTGAGATTCTTAACCCTTATAATATTCCGGTCAAGTTTAGGTCAGATCAGTTTTTAGTTTGACTCAATTCCGACCCTTTGACCTAAACTGACACCCCTAATTGATCATAGAGGTTGCAGTTAAAAATTGTAATATTATTAGTCCGCCACAAAGGTCGCAGTTTGTTTCTGCACATAAAGTAGTTGGTTACAAAAGCTATAGTTAGAAGCTACAAGATCATTAGTTGGTTATAGATGTTGTAGTTGAAAGTTGTTTTAAAAGTAATTAGCTATATAGGTTGTAGCTGGTGATTTCAGTATCGTCAGTTAGCTACATATGTCGCGGTTGATGACTACAATAGTATCATTTGGCCATAGAGGCAAAAGTTATAATAGTAGTAGTTGGTTACATAGGTCATAGTTGGTGACTACAATATCATTATTTGACCACATAGGTTGTAATTGGGAACTACAATAATGTCAGTTGGTCACAGAGGTTATGGTTGAAATATATAGTAGTATTTGGCCAAATAGGTTGTATTTAGTGACTATAATATCATCAGTTGCCCACATAGAATGTAGTTAGTGATTGCTATAGCGTTAGTTGGTCATAAAGGTCGTTGTTAGAAGTTGTAACAATAGTAATTGGTCACATAGGTTGTAGTTGTTGAATGCAATATTCTTAGTTGATCACATATGCTATAGTTAAACGTTGTAGTAGTAATTGGTCACATAGGTTATAGTTTGGGGCTACAATAGCATCATTTCACCATAAATGTCATAGTTAAAAGTTGTAGTGGTGGTTAGTCATATATGTCGTAATCGGTGTTTGAAACCCTTATGAGAACAGGATTATAAATTTACACTAGACATTGTATTTGTTAGTATACAACATAGAGAAAGATACAAGTGTTAAATACAACCACCATATTCTGGCGACGACGGTTGGAAGTAGTGGGTGTCAGTAGCTAGTAGACGGTGGTGATACGTGGTGATGGTTGGTGGTGGTCGACAGTGGTCAGCGACTGTAGAGGCCAAAGATTATCATTAGGTTTTCAATACAAAGATATATGTTTCTATCATATTTAGGATGCAATGTTAGCAAGCAGAGGCCACTGAAGAAGGTGAGCAGAGTCAATGATGACCAATAGATAGTGGTCAACAGTGTTCAGGGTCTGCGAAGGCTGGAAGTTATTGATGTGTCTTCAATTCAATGTAGTTCATTACAACTGTATTTGAGGTATGACATTAGGAAGCAGGTGTCACCAATGACGGGGAGTAGAGGTGGGCAATGATAGTTTACGATAACTAACGAACAATATGTCACAACTACGTAAGCCAGAAGTTATTGTCAGGCTCCAATACAACATTATTTGTTATAATCATATTTAGGATAAAATTTTAGCAATCAGGGGTTTCTAATGGCAATGAGTAGGGACGACCGATGATGGTCAATGACGACTGACAGGCGGCGATAGACGATGGTCGGAGGCTATAGAGGTCAGAAGTTATCATCGGGTTTTCAATATGGCGTGATAAGCTACAGTCATATTTAGGATATGACGTCACAAGTAGGGGCGGCCAACGGTTGTCAAAAATGATTGACAGGCAATGACCGATTGTCAATGATGGCTAGCGACTATGAATGTTGGAGGTTATCGTCTGGTCTTCAGTCCAGAACAGACTTAGGAATTCATCCTCTTTTGCTCCCTTCTCAAGTGAAGAGAGAATGTATATTTATATTCTTTGAGGAAGGGTCATTTTATCTTTTTGGCAAATAAATTCACAACCACATGATTAGAAGACTCATATTGATCCACTTTGATTATATGTTTTTTTAATAATTTGAGAGTTTAATGACCTCAAAACTAAGCGAGTTTGGGCTCATTGAACTTTTCTTGCTGAGACTCTCAATTTGACTATAAATATGTCAAAGTTAAACTTTATTTGACAATTCTATTGAAGATTCAAAACCTCCAAATATGCTTTAATTGCTTGTTTGAGTCATATCAAACCAATTCTTGTATCATTTGGTTCATCTTATCGAGGCGGACAATGGGCTATAAACTTGTGAAAAGTGAGAACCTGGATGATCTTGAATTTGAATCCGGATCATTTCTTGCTAAAAATACCTCGGAATTACTGCCAGATGATAAAAATTTCTTGATGACACATCTTACTAATAAATTACAATCACGCTTTTCTTTTTTAGTGAGATATTCATCACTCATATGTATGTTTATTGCCCACCAACTTCATCATGGTTTATACTTCATTCTTTTTATTATTCTAAAATATTTGGTAGTTAAATTTTAAAGCTTTTTAAGAATATTTTATGACAATTTTCTTAAGCGATACACACTTGCAGCCATGTGCAAATAAAATTCAGATTGTGCTTAATATAACCAAATACCTAGTACTTTGGTCAAACACTACCTAAACCTCTTGTAAACATGTTCAAATTGTGCTCGAACCAATTCTATTATTATTTCTGGTTCTATTATTATTTCTTTCTCTAATAGAACAAATTCAAATCATGCTAAAAAAAAAGAAGTTCAAACATCGCTCTAACCATATTTGAACCGTGTTAATCATGATTAAACCTTAGTCAAATCATATATGAATATCATTTGAGCCTCACTTGAATAATGTTCAAATATGATTTAAGCAAGATTCAATTATATTCGAATATATTCAATTTATATGTAGACATATCATAATGAGAAGCATTATGTCATTGTATGACATCTATTAAATCATAGTAATATCATTATATTAAACCAAATAATCATAAGATAAATGCATTCACAACAACTATAACATCACAAAATTAATTTTTTGATAAAACTGAATAAAACCATAACATCCATGACACATTTCAGATGAATCATCATTTCCATGTCTATGGTGAATTTTCCACTATTATATATTATTGAAGCTAACATCTTTCCAAATTTAATCACATCTTACTATGAAGTGCTCATATTTATGAGTGTCATACGTGAGACTCTATGAAGTATGATAGTAAAAAACATTAGGAATCAAATAATTTTCATCAATTAATAACACATGTATTTTAATTTATAAATATGTGATTGAGTCACCTAACCAAAAATTAAAAAAATAGTTAAAATTATTTAAATAAAGTTAAACAATTTTACCTAATTAAAGGGCCAATATTTGCATTGTTCTTATACAATACATTTAAAAATTGAACATTTCAAAATTCATAAATAATAAAATCAAATAAAAAAAACAAATAAAAGAAAATATATTTGATTAACATAATTTTAAAGTATTTTTATTTTTTATTTTCAAAATCAAATTAACTTATTTTTTTATTATTCAAAATATCTAAAAACTACTTTGAATTTTGAAAAAATAATTTTCCCAACAAAATATATTTTAATTCAAATTAAAACACAAATAACAAAAAAAGTGATCCAACGGCTCCTGAAATTCGAAATTAATTTCTAACCAAATGTCCTTTATCAATTTTTCCAATCTAACCCCGAATTCAGGCCGAGCAAATTCTATGCGATGGACCTTCAGCTCTCTTATTCCTCCGGCGAACTCCCGGAAGATTTCAACTCCATCTTTCTTAATATCAACTCCCTTCTCCTCTGCTCCCATCCGAAGCCCTATTTCAACACAGCTCCCACTAAGAGAAGAGAGCCCACCCCCAATTTCTTCTCCTCCTCCCTGAAATTCAGCCCCCAATGGCTTCAACTCCGTTCCTCCACCTCCTTTCCTCCTTCTTGTTCCCTCCACAGCTCCCTCTCCGTCTTGGAACGCGCCTTCATCGGTGCTTCCGCCGGTGCTATCGCCGGTGCGTTCACCTACGTTTGCCTGCTCCCGATCGACACCATCAAGACCAAACTCCAGACTCGCGGCGCTGCTCAGATATACTCCGGCGCCCTCGATGCTGCTTTCCAGACCTTTCGCACCCACGGTCTCCTCGGCTTCTACCGTGGAGTCTCCGCTGTTCTCGTCGGCTCTGCTTCGTCCTCGGCTGTCTATTTTGGTACCTGCGAGTTCGGCAAATCCTTTCTCTCCAAATTCTCTTTCTATCCCCTCCTTCTCATCCCGCCGACCGCCGGCGCCATGGGCAACATAGTCTCCTCTGCAATCATGGTCCCCAAGGAGCTTATCACCCAACGAATGCAGACTGGCGCAGCTGGCCGATCTTGGGAGGTTCTTCTTAGGATCCTTGAGAAAGATGGCATTATGGGGCTGTACACTGGCTACTCTGCCACTTTGCTACGCAATCTCCCCGCTGGGATTTTGAGTTACTCATCGTTTGAGTACTTGAAGGGCTTCGTGTTGAGGACGACGGGAAATGCGTATCTTGAGCCAGCACAGAGTGTTGTTTGCGGTGCATTAGCTGGGGGGATATCTGCATCGCTGACCACTCCTCTTGATGTGTTGAAGACGAGGTTAATGACTCAGACTCATGGGGAGGCTACGAAGAAGATATCGGAGACTCTAAGGCAGATATTGATGGAGGAAGGGTGGGCGGGGCTGGCAAGGGGAATCGGACCTAGGGTTCTTCACAGCNCTGAAGACGAGGTTGATGACTCAGACTCATGGGGAGGCTACGAAGAAGATATCGGAGACACTAAGGCAGATATTGATGGAGGAAGGGTGGGCGGGGCTGGCAAGGGGAATCGGACCTAGGGTTCTTCACAGCGCATGCTTTTCCGCAATTGGATACTTTGCCTTCGAGACTGCGAGACTTGCTATACTGCATCAGTATGTGCAGCATAAGGAGAAGCCTGTTGTTGATGATGTGGTGGATTAAGATCCCAAATCGCATCATTATTCTATAAGGTAATCATTTCATGTTGTTCCGTTAGTTTTATCGAGCTCCAAGATAGCAATTTTGGTTTCAGCAATTCTAATGGATGGTTTAAGAGGAGAATATGATAGCTAGTATTTGTGCTTGTCTGAAGCTATGTGTGCTCTTCCTGTTCAGAAACAAGAGGTATGGGGGCATCTCATTTGGTTTTTCATTTTTCTTATTGCAGTAGTTATATAATGAAGAAACTGAACGGTACATGTAAGATTATTTTGAGCTTTGTATGGTTTGTTTTAGTGGAACGTAATGGAATAGCTGTATCCTAGGAGCCTTTTTTCGGTCTTCATGTTTGAGAGGAGCCTTTACAATGAGTGATAATATGAAAAAGAAACCATTATTTTTGTATAATTTGTTCGTTTTTCTTAAGAAAGACTATAGTTTTTAGTAAATATGGGCATTTACATATATACCACCCAATTCTTATAAATTTACTTATCTACACCTATTTGGCTTTTTAAGTTTATACCTCCCAAATCTTTCATATCACATCTACATTACAACTATTTTGACTTTTAAAAAAGTGAAATACATCTTTTTCATGCATAGTTATTGTGACATATTGTTGTGAGAGATGTGAATAATTCAAAGAAATAGATTCGAGAGATCTAAAGGAAAACTTTAAATAAAAGTGCACAAAACAAGAAAATAACAGAAAACATAAGATTTAACATGAAAAAACTCGAAAGCAGAAAAAAATTATGGAGTCGCACAACAACAAAAAATCCACTATGAAGAGAATCATACAAATTACACCAAACTCAAGTCTCTCCATACTTTGGAGCACTTTAGGATGCTTCTTCTCTCTTTTGCACAATATAAAACTCGAAATTCAACAATCCTCCATCAACAAAGATGACACAATACGTAAGAAATTCTCGCAAATCACTTATGGGCCTCAAGGCACCGCAATATGGAATTGCGGCGCTCCAATGAGCAATGAGGTGCTACATCAGCTGTGTAGCAGTGTTGTGTTTTCTGGTTTTGAATTTGGACCAGGCGTTGCGGTGTTGTTGGACTTGGCATTAGGGTGCTACATGTAGGCGATTCGACGCTCCCCTTCAGGCATTGGAGTGTCGTGCTCGCAGGTTTTGAACATGCATTAGGAGTTGCGGCGTTATACTCTGGGCACTAGGGCACTAGGTATGAGAACAAAAAATTTTGGGGGTAACACCCCCAAACCCAATAAAAAGGGGGTCACCCCCCTGACAAACTCACCGTCAAGTTTGTTCGATGAAATTGAGAGCTTTGAGTGTCCAATTCAGACTCTACATAATAACACATATATGTAAAAATTGAAGTTTAGGTTTCTGATATATAAATACATAAGAATTGAGTGAATCTTTATAATAGATAAGGATAATGAATCCTAGATTTCTAGCAAGCTAGTGCAACACCCAAATCGACAAAACACAGGAAGGTAGACGAGACAGGAACTAAAAAAACTAAAATACCTTATGTTTAAGTTCAAGCTTAGAAAAATACCAAAAGTTCCTCTCCATCTTATTTGGTGGAATAATTATATTTCCACTACCGAGTATAACCAAAAAGAAAAACATGATTACTTAAATGAACTAAGTAATGCTTAAATTTCGATAAGCCACTATAAAGGTCTATTAGTAACTACTAAGTGCTAAATGTAAAACTAAGGAGAGGAACTGCATCAGTTCCCTTCCTCTTTAAAAGAACTCGACTCGAGTTCAGAGATTTGTGTGATATCTTGTAAGTATAGGTAGATTAAATTACACTCACACCAGTTGGGGAGCTGTTCTATTGTGACAAGAGAGAGATGGGGAGAGATGGTCAGTTATATTCTCAAGCAAGAGGATTCACAAATTATTAATTGAGGTGAACACCAAAATTTTTTCGAACACAGCACTTATTTAATATTAGTTGGTAAAAAGTCGGTGTCTTCAGGTTTGGAATGGTATTAAAAAAGGGCCGCAAAAGGTATTTCTTTCAATGATTTGAAACAACTTGTGCTTTAAATGGCTGATCATGATTACCGTCCCAATTCTTTGAGTGTGGTGTCTCTTATAGGCATGTTCGGCCTTTTTATGTACTTCAAAGTCTCAAAATTGTTCATATAAAGTGCCATGCCTCTCAAAGTATCATGCTGAGCAAGAGATAACCATAGTGACAGTTAATTTTTCTTCTGCCCTATTCTGTGTATCCTTTGCCAAAGAAAGTAGACTCCTGTGGGAAGGTTCAACCATTACTGTAATATCATCTTTCTCATAAAGATCATGTAATTCCAGATTGATTAAAACATCCAAAGGGACCTTTTCATCGCCTGGAAAGGGACCTAAGTCCAGCGAACACCCCATAACGTTTCTTTGGAGGAATTTAAAGCTTGTTTCCATATTCTAAAGAAATTTTATCTCATGAGATTCTGTTATGAATTCTTCCCTAGTCATTCTATGTTGCTACTGAGCCAGATCTTTGGAGATTGTTGTCTCAAAACAGAACCAATTCCTTTTATGTGTCAGAGGAATTCCTTTGCATTTAGCCACCTGATTTATCAAATTCTTCTATGCAGTAGCTGGAATTAACTCCTGACACAAAATTGAGCTGCAAAAAGGGACAGAGATTCATATTTAGCAATTAACTTTAGCTTATATACGTTGTTGATGACTATTTTGACCTTGACCCTCAATACAATCAGTTTTTAGCAACCAGGTACTCTAAAATCAAGTTCTTCAAACTCATTTTGGTATCAGATATCATATAATACTATGAGAGTTGATTGCTTAACTCTTGATTCCAAATCCATTTGCCATTGAGGTACATGATTATACAAACCGACAATCATATTTCTGCTAATCTGCTCCCAAACCTTCAGCTTCAATATCTCTAATCGTGGGAGCTGAGAGGCTGTCTCAAGGAAAATTCTCTTACCAAAATAGCCTTTCATTGCTTCTATTTGTCGCAGCCTAAATGCAGGCCATCCCCGCTAGGGAGAGAATGTAAGCTGTATTTGATTTTTTATATTAACATGGTAAACCATTGCAGGGACTTGAAGCAACAATGATCTTCTGTGAAAAACTGCTCAATATTTTTATCTTGCATTGTGACGTGAAGTGACCCTTGAAGCCTTTCCAGGCTGAGGTAATGCAGTAAGATGATTAGGGCTACCATCTCTCTCATATAAACATAGCATCTCCAAACCCACAAGAATAAATTTTTCTTGTGGTTGAGCATCTATATCAATTTTCCATGCAGCATCATCAAAATTGTGGTTTATTCAAGCATTTCATTAAGCTTCACTTTAGTTTTCTCAAACTTAACCTTTTTCCGAAAACCTTCTAAGAAGAAGATGGTACATCCAGAAAGTTGCATGTAACCACCTTCAATCATATAGGGCCTATCCATGAATATGCTTCACTATAACTCCCTAAATTGCAGCAATAACTATTGAGAAAAGTAAATGTATCTTCATCTAGAGTCAAGCTTCTTGCTTCATTTGAGTAGACAAGGAATTTTCTTCTTTCACTTGTTCTGCATAAGGCTTCCACTGTCACTCTCTCAATTGAGGTAACAACAACAACAACAACAACAACAACAACAACAACAAAGCCTTAATCCCACTACGTGTGGTTGGCTACATAAATCTTTTTTCTCCATTGCGTCCTATTTAGTGTCATATTTTCATTTAGTTCTAATAAATAAGATCATTTTTTATGCAATAAGCCCAAGTCTTCCTAGGTCTATCTCTGTCTTTCTTAACATAAGTCGAATCTAAATCATCTACTCTCCTAATCGGATCATCAGATGATCAACGCTTAATGTGACCAAACCATCTAAGACGACTTTCTCTAATTTTGTCTGTCACAGGAGCTACCCAACCCTAAGACCAAACCATCTAAGACGACTTTCTCTAATTTTGTCTGTCACAGGAGCTACACCAACCCTATGGATATATTCATTTCGCATTTTTGTCTCGGAGGCAATCAACTCAAAATTCAATTCCAAACTTTTTACTCAGGATGTCAGCATTTTCAATGATAGCTTTATTATCCGAGTCACCAGCTTAAATGGGTTCAATACCCTTCTCAGCAAGCTTTGTCAAAGCCCCATTTTTTTCTGGGATCTCAATGACACCATCTTTGGGCATATAATTGGATGTTAGCTGAAATTCATTAAGCATGAATGGAACCAAAATTGTTAGTGTTAGAAGTTATTAAGAATTAATTTATTTTCTTTCATGCTNTTGTCAGTCTTAGCGGTACTTTTCTATCACACAAACGGCCTGAAGCATTCATCCACTTCAACCAACCAACTTGAATTCCACTATTAACATCCCCATCTATATCATCATCGCTTTGGACAACGGACCCAAGATATCTAAATCGTTCACACCTNCTAATTTATGTATTTCCTTTTATCTCCAGGTAGCTATTAGGAATTTATTAATTGTAATCTTGGAGATATGAGTGTTATTTCTTTCCTAAGTTAGAGATATGGGAGCTATTTGTTTTCAAAGTATAGGATTCTTGTAAGCTCTATTTAAGCCAATATTCATATCAATAAAATTTTTCTGCTTAATTCTCAAAACCAACATGGTATCAGAGCCTTGAAACAAACCTTAGAGTTCCGTCAGAGGAGAGGAAAAGTTCTTGCCGCCCTATTCCCTGCAGCCGGCAATCTTTTCCCTATTACAAGCCCCTCATTCGTCTCTCTCCCTGCAAGCTCTAGCTGTCGAAACTCCTTCTCGCAGGAACCAGCCGCCGGAACTTTCTCCCTGCAGGACCTAGCCTCCCAAACTCCTCTCCCTGCAGGCCCTAGTTGCCCAAATTCCTTCCTGCTGGAACTAATTGTCGGAACTCTCTCCTTGCAGGTCCCTAGCCGTCGGAACTCCTCTCTTTGTGGTCCTCCAGCTTTTGGAACTCCTCCCCGCAGCCAGAATTCCCTGCTGCATGCCCTTTTCTTGTCGGAGCACTCACTGCAACAAAGGACGTGATTAATTCCGGGGTTGCCGCTGGAGGTTTCATCGTTCGCTTCCCTATCTCATTTCTTTGCTGCTATGGCGTAAGTCTAAGGTTCCTATCCCTGAAGAAGCAAACTGAAGTAAAATATGGGGCAGAGTAATTGGGAAGTTAATAAGATGCTTGATATTTATATTCAGAACTATTTTTTAAAGCGGAATTTTCATGCTACTGTGAACTTTTTTATGAATGAGGCAAAGTTTTCGGTGGATCCTGTTGCAGTTGATGTTCCAGGAGGATTTCTTTTTGAGTGGTGGTCTGTCTTTTGGGATATATTCATCGCGACGACAAATGATAAGCATTCTGAAGTAGCTTCATCTTATATAGAGGTTTAGCAAATGAAGTTGAAGGAAAGAAATACCAACGTCAATTACAAATGCAACAATATCAGCCCATGCCACAAAGACATGATCAGTTGCCACAAAGTGTCTTGACTGGCAATATGTATGGGGGTTGTGTAAATAACTTTCTTATTGAATTCTGGGGTATCTACACAACTTTGTGATGCTAGAGTGGACCTAAATAAATCAACGACGGACCTCTCAGGGAAGCCATGTCAAGGTAACCTAGCCAATTTTTCTATGGCATTGCAGGCACAATCTCGCAGACCAGTGAAATTAAAGACGATTTGGGTAATTTCACTGGATATATTCACCAGTGAAATTAAATTTGAATTCCTTCCTGCAGCCAAACCTCCCTGCTGCAGGCTCACCTATGCTGAAATACTTAGTATCCTTAATGTTCCTCTGCCAGATCTCTTCATGTTGTCCGCATTTTTTCCTGCTACGAGCTCTAAGGCGATTCTCTCAAGGCTTCCCTTCAGCAGCAGCATCAACTCCAGACTTTCCCTACTGCATGTTGGCCTCCATCGGTTTCTCCCTGTAGACTTCCAGACCTTTCTGCAGCCGGGAAATCTTCTCTGTTAGCACTCTTCCCTGCAATCCGAAAATCCTGCTGCAGGCCCTCCTCGCTGCAGACCCCCTTCCTCAGGCCCTCCTTGCTGCAGACCCTCTACCTCAGGCAGACCCTCCTAAGTCCTCTGCAGCAGTTACTGAAATCGGTCCTGCAAACCACCTGTCTTCCTTTAGGCCCTCCAGAATTCTTTGCAGGAATAGTTCTTGATTCTCCTTCACCTCTCATTTTAAGGTTCATTCTTTGCACCTTGCCTAAATGAGCACCTTGCCATTAAAGTTTTTGGTGTTGAAACGATTGCTCGTGGTCTGATAGAAGGGATTGTCCTCATAGTGACAATGAGCATGGGTCAAATGATTCCACTAAGCACTCGTGTGCCCTTTTAACTTGGGAACAACAAAATCAAATTACGTCTCTTGTGGAATATTCATAAATTCAAGAAGATTGTTCAATTCTTGTTCTTGATTGAGAAAATACTCAATTTGGGGATTACCATCAAAATAAGGGAAATAAAAATCAGAATTAATTTCAAACTTACCATGATTGCAGTGTCGAGTAAAGTAGATCAATGATGTGAGCAGGTTGAAGACGAGCACAATGCTCACCACCAGATCCAGAAAGCTCTGCTCTAGCCGATTGATTTGATCGATGGGAACTCCACATATCTTGATTCATTGCATTGATGCCACCCGTTTCTAGTATGGGTACCATATATGTTGGTGTGGTTGTTGGATAAGAAGTGTCGTTGTTCCTAAAGTGATGGAGCTTTTGTTGTACATGTGGAGCAGAAGGTCTAAAGCTCAAGTGTTGGGCATATGGCGTTCATGCACGAGTGGTGTGGGATTTCCGAAAATACTGCCAGCTTCGATCATCTTTGCAAGCTAGGATGTCGCAGTCTTTTCTCTTCATTGATATTGGCTCTAATGCCACTAAGGTGCATCACCCAAATTTAAGAAGCAAGCAAAGGGAGACAAGATGGGACTAAAAAAACTTATCTTTAAGTTCAAGCTCAAAAAATAAAAAAAAGATCCCCAGTCTATCTTAATCAATGGAATACTTATATTCCCACTATCTATTAAGACCAAAAAGAAAAACATGATTAGCTTAGTAAATTGTTATTCTTGATTGGCTAACTAAGGCAATGACAAACTTGTGATTTTCCTAGAAGCTTCTATGGTGAACCGGGTCTACTTGGGAGGCCTCATCTTGTTATAAATAGATGAGGGAGGCTTGTAAAGGAGACTACAAGGAAGGAAAAAGAAATCAGGCCAAGAAGGCCAAGAAGAGGAAGAAAATCAATCCAAGAAGAAGAAGGGGAGAGTCTGCAAGAATTGAGGGAAAGAGTCTTAGATGTTGTATCGAGGTCCCTCATTAGAGAAGAATAGTCCAGTGAATCGGCAGGGAGTTTTTGAAGCTCTGCAGGTGGCCTTCTAATTGCAGGTGTTCTTTAGCAAGGAATTCAACAAGGTATTCTTGGACAATCCAGTCCTGTGCACCAAGGCAATCTTCATCCTGCAGGAACTCTCAGGCCTGGGCGAACAGCAGGCGTCCTCTGGCTATAATCCGGGTTCGTGGACTGCAGGCTCTTCAACAGCTTGCAGTTGTTTCTTGGGTTGTCCAAACGAGAAGCAAAGAACTCAGCTGCTCTTTGGCTGCCAAGAGAAGATCACAAGTCTTCAACTACAGGGAGATCTTCGACCTTTAGCAAGTAATCTTTGTCGTTGCAGCAAGGTGTTCTACGACAGTTCAAGTTTCTGGGCTGCTGTTTCTTGAGAGTGCATCAAACATTCTTTGGTAATTCGACTATTCAGTTCTTTCCCATCTAACTCAATCCGCAGGAGTTCTTTGGAATGTTTCAGGTGTTCGGTGGGGCAAGCTTTCACAATAATTGGCGCCGTTTATGAGAATCCTAGCCACGACAATAGGCTCCGCCAAATTCGACATGGAGAAATTCTAGGGAAAGAATGATTTCGGCCCGTGGAGAGTCAAAATGAAAGCTCTATTGATACAGCAAAGTGTTGCAGAAGCCTTGCAAGGGCCGGCGACATTGTCGGCCGACATGACCGAGAAAGAAAAGAACGAGATTTTGGACAGGGCTCACAACTTGATAATCTTGAGCGTTGGCGATAAAATTCTGAGGGAAGTTTCGAGGGAGATGACGACTCAAGCGCTTTGGGCCAAACTTGAACTACTCTAATGACGAAATCTTTGACTAACATGCTCTTCTTGAAGCAATGTCTGTACTCCTTCAAGATGCATGAAGAGAAATCTGTCTCAGAGCAAATCAATGAGTTCACCAAGATTATTGACGATTTTGAGAATATCAATGTCAAGATGGACGACGAGGACAAGACACTGCTACTAAACTTCATGCCTAAGAGCTATGAGCACTTCAAAGATGCAATGCTTATGGAAGGACACAAACAATCTCTCTAGAAGAGATTCAATCGTTGATCAGAGCTAAAGAATTTCAAAAGAAGCACGAGATAAGTGAAGAAATCAATGGATACAGTCTTACCATTAGATGAAGATCGGACAAAAAAGATTCAATAAACAGTCAAAGCAGATCAAGATCAAGAAAAGAAAAGAAGGGCGGGAATCAGTCGTCAAAGGGATCTTACAAGTGCTACCACTGCCACAAGGAATGTCAATTCAGGAAAAACTGTCCAGAGAGGAAAAAAAATTTTCAAGAAAAGCCTAAAGATCCTGGAGAAGCAAGTATAGCTTCGAACGGCTATGATTCAACTGAAGTCCTGGTGATCACCGAATTAGAATCCAGCAAGGAGTGGATCCTCGACTCGAGGTGCTCTTTCCACATGTGTCCTCATAAGGACTGGTTCGAGACACTGCAACTAGAAAATGTTGGGTCCGCACTACTTGGAGACAACAAGGCTTGCAGGGTGATCGCAGTGGAACAATCAGAATAAAGATGTTCGATGGAGCTGAACGAATACTGCAACATGTCAGGTATGTTCCTGAACTTAAAAGAAATTTGATTTCTTTAGGTACGCTGGAGTCAAGATACTCGTTCAAGGCAGAAAATGGTTATATCAGAGTAGTCAAATGTTCTCTCATCTTCATGAAAGGAGTCAAGAAAAATGGGCTTTACTCCTTAGTTGGAAGAATCGTGATTGGTAACCTCTCTAATGCAGTTCAATCACTCGACAGGACTAGACTATGACACATGAAACTGGGGCATGTAAGTGAAAGAGGCTCGCAAGAACTGTCTAAACAAAACCTGTAATGTGGAGATCAAGTCAGTAAACTGAAATTCTGCGAACAATGTGTGTTAAGGAAGGCTACCAGGGTGAAGTTCTCTACCGGAACTCATACATCAAAGAAACCTCTTGATTACGTACATAGTGATCTATGGGATCCAGTAAGAACTCAAACTCATGGAGGAGGGAGGTACTTCATGTACATCATAGATGACTACACCAGGAAGGTATGGGTCTTTATCCTTAAAACAAAAGATGAAGCTTTTCAACGGTTCAATGACTGGTTAACTTTCACTGAAAACAAGATGGAAACCAAATTGAAGCTCCTGAGAGCTGACAATGGCTTGTAACATTGTTCGGAGCAGTTCAATGAGTTATGCAGGAAGAATGGCATTACAAGGCACAAGAATGTTTAGAACACCCCTGAACATAATGGGTTGACTAAAAGAATGAACAGGACTCTCTTAGAGAGAGTGAGATGCATGCTTTTAAACGCCGGTCTACTCAAAACTTTCTGCGGTGAAACTGTGTCGACCTCCTGCTATCTTATTAATAGATGTCCATCAACAACTATTGAAATGAAGACTCCTTCAAAGATGTGGTACGGGAAACTAGGTAACTATGATAATCTCGAAGTGTTTGGATGTATTGCATATGCTCATGATAAACAGGATAAGCTGGAGGCAAGAGCTTTGAAGTGCATTTTCATCAGCTACCCACCTGGAACTAAAGGTTACAAACTATGGTGTCTAGATCAATAAAAATGCATCATCAGTAGAGTTGTGGTATTCAATGAGTCTAAAATGGCGAACCTGCAAAGCTATGTTTCCAGAAACAATGCTACTAAGAAGGATACTCCAATTAAGGTGGAGCTGCAACAACAACAAACATTGACAGATCAAAGGACTGATGTGAACAACCAGGATGAAGTGGTAAGACCAGCAAGGAACTGAACCAGAAAGCAAATCAAATGACTACAGTTTGGTGAGAGATAGACAGAGAAGAACCATCAGACTGCCTGAGAGATATGGTCATACAGATTTGATCTCCTATGCATTGAGCATCGTAGAAGAGATAGAAGAAGAAGAACTGAATAGCTACAAGCAAACTCTAAAGAGTAAGGAAAGACATAAGTGGGTAGATGCAATGGATGAAGAGATAGCTTCTCTGATAAAGAACAAGACTTGGGAACTTGTGGATCGACCAAAGAACCAACGTGTAGTTGGTTGTAAGTGGCCTTCAAGAAGAAGGAAGGTATGCCAGGCATTGAAGAGGTCAGGTATAAAGCAAGACTTGTGGCAAAGAGATTCACGCAGGTAGAAAGAACTAACATGCTCACCAAGGTGTTACCCACAGTTAAGTTCAGGTACTGTCTGGACTTAGTAAACTCAACAGGGAGCTATGGGCCTCATCTGGGCTAGATGGAATAGAGCATTGTAATTAAGAGTCAAGGTGGAGAATTGTTATATGACTCTTAATTGGCTAACTAAGGCAATGACAACTTTGTGATTTTTCTAGAAGCTTCTATGGCGAACCGGGTCTACTTGGGAGGTTTCATCTTGTTATAAATAAATGAGGGAGGCTTGTAGTGGAGACTACAAGGAAGGGAAAAGAAATCAGATCAAGAAGACCAAGAAGAGGAAGAAAATCAGTCCAAGATGAAGAAGAAGGGGAGAGGCTTCAAGAATTGAGGGGAAGAGTCTTTAGATCTTGTATCGAGGTCCCTCATTAGAGAAGAACAGTCCAGTGAATTGGCAGGGAGTTCTTGAAGCTTTGTACGTGGTCTTCTAACTGCAAATGTTCTTTAGTAAGGAATCCAGCAAGGTATTCTTGGACAATCTAGTTCTTCACCCCAAGGTAACCTTCAGCCTGCAGGAACTCTCAGGCCTGGGCGAACAGCAAGCGTTACCTGGCTATAGTTTTGGTTCGTGGACTATAGAGTCTACGACAGCTTGGAGGTGTTTCTTGGGTTGTCCAAACGAGAAACAAAGAACTCTGCAGCTCTTCGGCTGCCAAGAGAAGACCGCAAGTCTTCAACTACAGGGAGATCTTCAGCCTTCAGCAAGTAATCTTTGTCGCTGCAACAAGGTGTTCTACGACAGTCCAAGTTTCTGGGCTGCAGTTTCTTGAGAGTGCAGCAAACATTCTTTGTTAATTCGGTTATTCAGTTCTTTCCCATCTAACTCAATCCGTAGGAGTTCTTTGGAATATTTCAGGTGTTTCATGGGGCAAGCTTTCACAACATAAACTAAGTAATGCTTAAATGTAATTAATTCACTATTAAAATGTACTTGAAAAATGCGTCAAAGCTAATTCTGAGGAGGCTCGCTTATCCGACTGAGTGTAGCCGTCCAGTTAAAGCTAGCTAGGCCAAAATCTATTGAGCTACGAAAGATGATCGAATGATCTGAGTTTGAACTTTTCATTCAGAAACGAGATAGAGATATCCGAGTCAACCACCACGAAAAAAATCAACTCGAGGGAAGATCCAATCCCTCGGTATCTCCAATCATATCGAGGACACCTAGAAGTCTTCCCACCTATTTCTCAATGGTCGACAACCAAGCTAGATCAACCGACCGACAATGCCAACCAAGCCTTGTCGATCGATCCGGTCCTGCCGACCCAAAGCCAATAAAGCTTAGTCGACGGGGCCAGAGAGCAGCCGAGCGATAGGCTCATATATATAAAATACTATGAATATCCTGTACAACTCCTTTTAAAGCAGGTGTAAAATTGTAACATTTTCATATTGCATTTTTTCACCTATAAGTCGGGAGATCACTTCATGAATAAGACATGATAAGTTATTGTTTATTAATGTTCTTTCTTCTCTCTCTCTCTCTCTCGACTTAGCTCTATATCTTGGGTGTGATTCACGGATAAATCAGGATCCAACTTAAAGGTCTATTAATAACCAATTAATAACTACTAAATACTAATTGTAAAACCGAGGAGAGCAACTGCATCATAAACATGCATGTTTTCTGGAATCTTGACATGTATATTTGGTTTTGTTGAAATTCTAATATTGCTATTACTCTTTGTTGTATAATTTTGATAGTACTATTATTTTTATACTTAATTTGTATATTAGGGTTTTATAGCTAGTTGTGATAGGGTTAAAAAAACTAAGTACATATGTGGTGTTGGTTATCTTTGTTTCAAAATAGGGTAGACTATAGTTCTCAGTTGTGAAGTTTTAAAACTAATATTCATTTTCATAAAAAAGAGATGCACTATGGAAAGTTTTATACAAATAAAAGCAAAATAATAACAATAATAGTAAATAAATTAATAAAACTCACCATTTTAATTACTAATATAATAGCATAATCCCAGGAATGTATATTTGATGATGCTAATATCCTTGGTGACGCCTGTCAACTTTTGATGCTATTAGCAGTGAAACTCTACGTGCCGGCTCCAATAATATGTCATCATGTGTGCTACATCGCGGATATTATTTTAGTGTTATCACGAAGTTATTGAAGTGGAACCGGGGAGGTTATTTCGGGGTTATTGAAGAGAAACTCATATATTCTACTTCAATAACCTCGAAATAACGTCACAAAGGTTATTTCGGGGTTATTTCAAGGTTATTGAAGAGAAATCTATATATTTCACTTCAATAAACCCGAACCGAGAAAATCATATCGGGGTTATTGAAGAGAAACTCATATATTTCACTTCAATAACCCCGAAATAATCCCCCGCGGTGTTATTTCGGGATTATTGAAGTGTAATGTATGAGTTTCTCTTCGATAACACCAAAATAACCTTCGCGGTTCCGCTTCAATAATCCGAGACATTTGATCTAGAATTAAGAAGTTAACATCTATAGAACCATCTCTGTTGCTAGAATTTATATTATTTATTCAAGGCAGTGTTTGATTTTAATTCTTGAACCAATTACTGCAGCATTCATAGGTTTTCTTAGTTGGGTAATTAATTGAAGCGGAATTCACCTCTTAATTTGTTTTATTTTTTCCGTTCGGAGAAAATAAACACGGAAAGATGCATGCAAATCAGTTAAATCCTGCAATACAGTCATATATACTCACGCACTGCCATGTTGATACTGATATGAGATATTTTCATTTCAATCTTAGTATAATGTTTTAGTTAGACCCATCTTTTTCTTAAATTATTATTCTAATGTTGCCGTAATTAAACTTGCAGAACATGTTTTAGCATACTAAAACTAAGTATGGTAACTTTTGGATACTTATTTCAAGGAAATCATTTGGGCATAGGAATTCTTTTGTTATATATGTAACCTTATTCCTTGTTGCAATCAAACTGCGGTATTTCCATTTTCTTTTTTTCATCTCCGGTTTATTTTCATTTGATAATGATGTTTTGCAGCAGTAGATCAATTTCTTACACTTTCTCATAGATTGAAGATTTTGTATATTTTTCTTATTTATCCAATTCCCGACGGCTTTATTGTGGCACACATAAATGCATCAGATAGCTAGTTTAGAAAATCAATTGGGTGCTAATTTTATAAATGATAATGTTTCAAGTGCTATGAATGTAATTATACCTTTTGTTTCACATGGTGGAGTGAAAGGAAATGATTGAGGCCTCTAAAATCTCTTGTTAATGGCTGCAGATTCACAATCCAGTCATAGCTTCTTAAATATTGATTTCATGAGTCTATGTGACTCTTATATGGCCCATAAGTGATTTGATTATTATAAATTTTTGCCTAGTAACGCCTAATTATTTATGCACAGATTATTCAGGTATTAGCTAAATTATGATGATGATAATTGAGTTCACTAGACCTAGTTGAAGCTTTTGCTCTTTGAAGATGCGTTCAACATGTTGAAGTAAGATATTGCATGTGTAAATGAAGGTTTGAAGAAGTTATCTTTATGTAGGCTTAGAGTCATAGGTGTTTGATTATGTACTTTATTTTGAATGTATCAAGAAAGATCAACCCTATACCGATGAATAATTTTTATGGACCAATGCATATATAATTAGGCCTCGTGGACTCGTGGTCTTGGAAAGCCCATTTTCTCCAACAGTAACGTTGCTGAGGTGATCTGTTGACCTCATCTGTCGATGTGCTAGCTGTAATTTATCAGCTGCCGGAGCGACCGGAGCGACCTGCCTAGCTCTCAATGACATATGTTCATGTTTATTTGTGAGCCGCTCGACGTCCATTTCAATGTCATTTGATTGGAGCATCGTGGACAAACTTTGTATTGTACAAATTATATTTTAACATTTTTTTCTCTTTGGTCACTCAAGGGTAGGATGTCATCTATGAATCATATAAATAGATAAGTTCTCCTAACTTCAGGACACACATGACTCCTTGAAAATAAATCATCTCCTTCCGTCTCTCTTGTTAGAGACCACAGAGCAAGGGCTTGGAAAGCATTGACCCGTCTCTCTTCACCTCTTTTTTCACTAGTCTTTCTTGGGTTGTGTCAACTCACGAACGATATAAGGCCTGAATAATTAAGATATAGTAAAAACTATTTTGGAAGATTTGCATGCATACCACTCTAGACCTATATAATTTCATATCTAACACCTAAACCTCAACTTTTTCATACATTTCACCTTTCCTATGCATGGAAGTTGTATCTTACTTTCAAAATGGTGGTATTTTTATGTGGTATGCAAGATTTGGATGGTGAAAATGGGGGAAAAAAAAAAAGAGTGTAGATGTCAAAATTAGGTGACTTTCAAATACACGGCTCCATGTAAAAGTGTTGTCCTCTACCGCCTCTTGCAGCCTGATGCCAATTGTGTGCCATCGCTGCCGTCGCTCTTGGCTGCCAATAATTTACGTAAATCACATATATTTTGAAATATACTATGTTAATGCTACTTTGAATCACTCAAGAAAGGGGCATTTACATACGTAACGCACAATTCTTATGTTATTTACATATCTTACATCTAAACTTTCATATTTACACACATAGTACTAAACTCTTTAATATTAGCATTATTTTCACTTTTTTAAAGTGAGGAACACATAGGTTTAAAATACCAAAGTGTTATATATGTAAATATAAAAATTTAGTTGTGAGATAAGTAAATGCATAAGAATTGTGTGCTAGGTATGTAAATTTCCCAACAAAAAATATGAAGTACATTTATTTTATATAACCAAATAACTTCAAAGAATTTCATGTGCAAAACAACGTCAAGAACAAAATCACACAATAAATAAAGAATAAAACACAATGTGATTTACGAGGTTATTCTACTATCAATAGACGAGAAGAAAGAAAAAAGACGGTCTAAATAGGCTTACAATCCTATATCCAAAAATTAGCCTTTTCCTCCAATAAATAAGAGGGGATTAATGCATACTAATAAAAAAATAGAAATAATTATTTACCCCTTTTTTAAAAAAAAATCTCTAATACAATAATTTACACCTCATTTGTTACTTCTAGATAAGTGGAAGATAGCCAAAATGAGCTCCAACACTAAAACAATTGTACCAAGATGGTTGTCTGCATAACCTGTCCCAAGGGATCTAGCTTTATGTAGTTATTCAAAATGCTCGAACGAGTAATCAACCATGAGCTCAAATGTTGCAAAATTTATACAGTGGGTGAACTTCTGGATTTTTGAGCATGTTCATTAGATTTTCCTTCATATTTATCTTCTT
Organism: Phalaenopsis hybrid cultivar; assembly: GCA_002079205.1. Classification (NCBI taxonomy): domain Eukaryota; kingdom Viridiplantae; phylum Streptophyta; class Magnoliopsida; order Asparagales; family Orchidaceae; genus Phalaenopsis; species Phalaenopsis hybrid cultivar. The sequence continues at coordinate 174,097 of JXCR01016501.1, forward strand.
TAATAAAACATTATCATCATCAATCGAATCTTAAATAAAATGATACTCCACATCAATGTGATATGTACACGCGTGATGAATTGGATTTGTGACCAAGGATATTGCACATTAACTGTTGTTCTTGTTGCGGTATATATTTAATCAAACAGGAGAACAATCGACGAAGCAAAAAATAAAACGAGAAAAATTCACACCAGAAAATAATAACACAATGAAACACATAGATTTACGTGGTTCAGAAAAATTATCTACGTCCACGGAGTTGCAGAGGATTTTACTACTTGAGAAATTTACATCAGTCGATCACCTCGACTTATAAGAGGAATCCCACACTCTCACTTCGTTGCTCTCTCTTCTTCTCTCTATTCTTCTCTCTCTACACAGAGATACACCGAAGAAACTCTACACCGAGAAACACCGAAGAAGAAATACGCACAAGAGAAATAAACCTAATTTCTCTTCTGCCACAAGTCACGAAGAAGAAGCCTAGGGAGAACAATCTTCTTCTTCTTTCTTCTTCCTTTACCGCAAGGAACTACTTCTCCTTGCACTTCTCTTCCACTACCCCGTGGAAACCTTCCTATATCATGAGGAAACCGACGAAGAACTCAAACCGTGACTTCTTAACCCAAGGAGAGCCCTCCGAAGCTTTTATTGCGAACATGAAGAAACAAATTGATGCTTCGCTTCGCGTTAGAGAAAGGCGGAAACAGTTCGCGAAACCGTAAGGTCGCGATCGCGACCTTTCACGATCAAAACCGGGAGGCGGGAGCGGGATGACGTCGTTCACAATCGGAAGTAGGCGGAGGCGGAATCTCCTGTAGCGGGCTCAAGCGCTAGCAATCTCCCACTTGGAGACTGATACACATGCTACAACATCTCCTTCTCAAACTGACATCCTCTACTAGCAATGTTGCTTTTTTCTTCAAACATGAATCCTCCACCTCTGCAACTCAAATCCATGTCTTCACTCCAGAAAACCAACTGAAGCTGTGCACAACTTTAGTTCCTCAAGAGTAACACCCTCAGTCAACATATCAGCAAACTCCACATAGCTTTGCACCTCCAAGCTATTTCTTGGGTCACTCTTGTCTCTTCTTATAACTCCCACTGCATGGGCAACATCATGCCTCTGCTGAAAGCCTTTTTCAACAAGTCTAGCCTTGTATCTCTTACTGACATCACGCTCAGTTTTCACCTGATACACCCACTTGTTGTGCAATGTCTTCTTCCCTGGTGGAAGTTCTGTCAGCTCCAACTTGCTCAAACTTTCATTTTGCAAGATTTATTCAAAACTCTGTGGTTCTTCAACATCTGTTTGTGGAACAATAGAAATGGGTGCCCCGGACTCACTTTCCTCTTCACTTTCATCATTGCCCTGCACAGTGGCCTGTGGTAGATTTCCTACCACATTCAAAGCCCCTGAATCCAATATCAAGTCTTCAACAAAACTATGAACTACCAACAATAGTGCATCCTTTGATTCTTCAGATACCACATTTGTGCTATCATTCTTCATCTTCTTAGGATTTCTGCAGTTCTTCTTTATGTAGTCAGCCTTGCCACAATTCTAACAGGTTGTCTGCTGACTAAACTTTGATTTTGATCTTCCTATACTTGGGTTCATGTCATGTCATCTCCTTTGAAATCTACATTCAGTGTCGAACTCGAACCTGAGACCTTGCCTGAATCTTTCTTGCGAACTTCCTCAGCCAAAATCAAATTACGAATATCATTGTATTTCATTTTAGATTTACCTGCAGAATTGCTAATTGTTATCATCATGACTTCCAAACTATTTGACAATGAAGCTAACAAGATCAGTGCACATATCTCATTATCAAAATCAATTTCCACAGACGAAAATTGATTTGTGATAGTATTCAAATCATTCAGATGTTGAGCAACATAAACACCTTCTGTCATCTTCAAGTTGAATAACATCTTCATCAAGTGCACCTTGTTATTCGCCGATGGCTTTTCATACATACCTCATAAGATTGTCATGAGATATGTAGTTGTCCTTTCCTTGATGATAATGTGTGCAACAAACCTCAATAGGGTCAATCGAATAACTCTCAGAACTTGTCGATCCAACAAATTCCATTCAGTCTCATCCATCCTTTCAGATATTTTCCCCAATAACGAAAGATGAAGCCGTAAGGTCGCGGTCGCGACCTTTCGAGATCAAAACGGGGATGCGGGAGCGGGATGGCGTCGTTCACGACCGAGAGTAGGCGGAGGCGGGATCTCCTGTAGCGGGCTCCAACACTAACACTGACAACCGTCAAAGACTTTTTATCAACACTTGAGTCTTTCAATAGGTCTTGTATCCATATCACTTTCTTCATTGCCTTTGCGACTTCCATGTACTCAACATCCATAGTAAATAAAGCATAGTAGACTGAAGATTTGATTTCCAACTGTTTAGACCTCTCGTTAATGAGAATAAATAGCTAAACCTACACCTATCCATGTCACTTGTATAGTCTAAATCAGTGTAGCATGCACATAAATCAATAATAGATGACTAACTCTAAAACGACAAAGCAACATCAAATGTATCATTCAGATACTTCAAAATACACTTCACATCCTATCAATAAATCTATCTTAGAACATTCATGAACCTGCTCACAACACCAACCACTTGTGATATGTCTGGTCTAATATAAACTATGACATACATCATAATACCCACAACACAAACATAAGAAATTGATTGCATATCTTTTTTTTCTCGTGATCATCTTTGGAACACTGATCTGAGCTCGACTAAGATTGATTTACAATGATTAAACTCACCTCCTTACTCAAATCATCATCACCAAACTTTTTTAACACATTTTGAACATATGCTCCTTGTAAGAGCCAAACCTTTATAGTTGTTTTATCTCTAAGAATCTTCACGCCAAAAATTCAGTGAGCTTAACCAAACTCATTCATCTCTAAATATTTGGACAATTGCTTTCTCTTATCAATTATAGTTTGACTAATAAATCTAATTAACATGTCATCAACATATATAGGCAAGTAATTGAACTCATCATTGACCAAATTCTTAAATTATGCACAATGATCATGTTAGCTCCTCATGTGCTTCTATCCCATCATGAACTGATCAATTTTTTTATACAACTGCCATGGTAATTGCTTTAACAAATAAATCCTTATCTAGTTTACAAATCAAGTCTTTTGAGGCTCCATATCTTAGTAGTTGCAACATATAGATCTCCTCTTATAATTTCGCGTTTAAACATGTAAGAACACAATATTCACATCAAATTGCTCCAAAATCTGAGTGTATTATGCTATAAGTGCTAAGTGAACACGGATCAAGTGATGATTGACCACTGTGGAGAACACCTCATTATAATTAATTGATTCTCTTTATGTTAAGTCTTTTGTCGCTGCCCTTGTTTGTGCCACAGATCCTCTCCATGAAATTCTTTCTTCTTTGCATACAACCATTTGCACCCCAATGACTTTACTTCATGGAGGAAGCATCACCAACCTCTAATCATCATTCATTTGAAGAGAATCTGTCTCTTCATCTTTTTCCTATCACCAACGATCACTATATGAGCTCTGCACAACTTCCTTGTAGTGACAAGAAATTCAGCTTCCATGATTACAAGTGAACATGCCATGTGATCCCTCAACAAAATTATTTTTTGGGATATTTTGGCGCCTAGTCTTGCTTCAAACAATAGATTCTTGAGCGCATATCTCATCTTCAAAATCTTCTTCCACATCTTCTTGAGTTTTATCAATAGATACTTGATGAGTTGTAATTGGATTAAATACCCGAGCAAGAGTGGACGTACTTTAACGAACAAATGGTGTTGCATCAAACTCTAACTTATGTTACATATTTGTGGTCTCAATATAACTCTCCATGTACTTTGAGTCAAGAGGCTTCAACAAGCTTGCTTCATCAAATATAAGAACTCTACTAATGATAATCTTTTTCTCTGCAGGATCGTAAAGTTTGAATTCATTAACTCCACATTTGAAGCCAATGAAGATCACCTTCTTTGCTCATGATTTCAATTTATTATTTTGTACATGGTAGTATGTTGGATAACTAAACACTCTGATGTGCTCATAATCCGTAATAGGATGCCCCAAACAAATCTCCTTTGGGTTCTTCTTCTTAATAGCTACAAAAGACGAACAATTCACTAAGTATAAACATAGTCCATGGCCTCGACCCAATAAACTCTATCCAACCCAAAATTGAAGAACATACAACAAATTTTTTCCATCAAGTTTGGTTCGTCCTCTTTTCCACCTTATTCTATTGTGCTATCTCTCAAATAGTGAAGTATTGGTTTATCCCAACTCTTTAGCACTCTTGTACGAACACATATGATGTGAATTTACCTTTGTTCTATGATCTGATACACCTAATCTTTTTACCCGTCTTAGTCTTAATCACCTTCTGCCAAGTCATGCAAATTTCCAGCACATCACTCTTACACTTCATTGTGTATACCCAAATACTTTTTGGAGTAATCATCAATGAAAGAGACAAAACATCTCTACCCGTCGAATGACGCCATCTTTGTTGGTATTTAATCATTTGTGGGAACAAACTCTAAAAGAATATTTATATTGTGGATGACAGTATGAGAGGATACTTGTGCATTCTTGCAAACATACAATATTCACAAAAATCGGGCTGCAGCTGCTCACTCATTTGATCAATCCTTACTTCACCAAAGCTTGAAGTGAAGTCTTTTTACCATGAGCTAGTTGTATATGCCACAATTTAGTGGTGTTAGAAGAATCATCAGCAACAACTACTACTCCAATCACCATATTACCTTGAATATAGTAAAGATTTGGATAGCGAAATCCCTTCATAAAATCAGTGCTCCACGACATGTCCTCAAAACTCATGCCTCAATAACTACCTTATATCCCTTCGTCTCTAAGGCCTTGACTGACAGTAAATTCTTCATAATATCTGAAACATATCTAACATAAGTCAACTCCCTCATAGTACCATCACACATCCTAATAAAAGTTGCTCCCAACACCAATAATTATACAAGTTTGATCATTGTCCTTAGTAATTGCATTGCTATCAAGCTTCTTTTATGCCCATAACAACTCTCGATGTGGACAAATGAGATAGGTAGCTTCTGTGTCCAAAATCCATCATAATCATCTATGTATAAACTATGAGAAACTACATAGCTTCGCCCACGAGACTTGTTTTGCTTTCGAGAAGTATTATCGCTGCCACCCTTCTTTACCAAATTCTTCTTGTCAGATTTGTCACGTTAGAGTGTAAGTTCCTTAGCTTACTCCATCATTATATAATTCCTATTCTTTTGATCGAACTCATGGTTCAACAACGCTATAGTCACCTTACCATAATTCAAGACCTCATTCTCGTGAATGAGTGTTATGGTGAAGTGTTCATACTTTACAGGAGCAAATTCAATCGAAAAAAGTGTTTATCTTAATATCTATCATTCTCATTTAGATTTAATAGATTTATCAAAAGCTTTGTAAAATCATTCAAGTGCTCGTTAATATTAATCTCAGGTTTCATCTGAAACTTATATATAGTATGTGCTTCATATATAAACAATTATCCACGCTCTTCATGAGATATTTATTTTCCGACGCCTTTCACAATTTTTCTGCAGAGGTCTCTACCATTATCATATAAATGATCTACTGAGATAACAATTTCAGATCAAGCCATATACACTCTAGTCCATCTTCAACAGTCTCTTGTAACATCCCTTTAGGATGTTTATCACCATTGAGAATTATCTCCGGATTCAAAGAGCACTACTCATGCATGACATTGCATCACCACATGCCAAAGTTTCTAATGCCGTCGAATTTCATTGCATCAATTTTTATGGAATGCGTAACCACCTAATGAATTAATGCATTTTCCAATGTCATGATGGATGTTGAAGTGCCTGACAACATGTTATTATCTATGGCTTCATCATGTCTCATAATCTAACTTACTCCAATCTCTATATCAAAATCTTGTAATAATCAAAGTTTTCGATGATTTTATTTGAGTTTGACTATTTTATTTACTAAAAAATACTCTGAGATTTGTGCTAATCACCTTGAGATTCGCGCCAAACGACAGTTTATTGAAAATGTATCAAAGGAAAACCACATGAGTAAGTTATGATTGAGGTTGAAGAAAACAATTTCTGGGGCATAATAGAGGAGAATGTGGATCTTAAAGCATGATTGATGGAGGATGATCAAGGTGAGACTAATGGAGGAGAGGGGGTGTGGGTGTGTGGAACGTGGATCATTGATGGGATGTGGTAGGAGTATGAAGACATAACAGGTAAGAGTGTAATTGATCCAGGTTGACTTGTGAGCTAGTTTGTGCTCAACATGATAAGTAGCTCGAGAGTTTAGCTCTATGAGCCACCAAGCCTTGTTCAAGATAAACTTGACTAGACTAGCTAGCTCATGAGGTGGCTTTTAAAAAAATCCTAATATAAATGACACTCAAAATATATTGAAATTTAAGAATTAATCCATAAATTATTGAAAAAAATTGCTTAGAAAAAAAGAAGAAGAAGATATTTTGTATCAAGTAATTTCTTAATAATCATCTCTTTATTGCCCATTTTATTTATCATTTTATCAAAAACACTACTTTAAATTAGTCTTATTTTCTTTCTTTCATAATAACAACTCAACTCAATTGATAAAATTAAGCTTGAGTTCGATTAATTAATCAAGTCTAAAGTGAGGACGGCTCGATCTCGACAACTCATTTATACTTTTATGCACGGTAGAGGTAATAGTTGAAGAAGGGATATAATGTGAAGCACATGGGTGTTGGTGCATAAAATAGGAATGCTATTTAATTAAAATATCAATTATTTTTAAATTTGCCTCTTCTACTATAGAACGGTTGAATATGATGGTAGTGAGGAAGGACTGGATGTTAATTATACCAACGAAATAATTTCAGTGGCATGCATGCAAATTTTTATTTATTTATTAATATATTAAAGTATAAAAAAAAATGAAATTATTAGACACCAACAATTGGGCATTTGGTCTAGTGGTATGATTCTCGCTTAGGGTGCGAGAGGTCCCGAGTTCAATTCTCGGAATGCCCCTTAATTTTACCCTCTGCGTTCTTTTTTATTTAACTCTGCATTTTTCTCTTATTTTGCTTCGAACTCAATTTCCAATGGCTTCCTTCTCCGCATCCCTACCTCTATCTTCTGGCGCTCGTGCATCTGCTCGTCACCATTCTACTTCTTTCTTTCCTCTTTCTTTTGTTTCTAGGTCAAGAACGCCTTTGTCGAGCCAGAATAGGAGGTTTCGTCTTCTCGCTTGCTGCTTGTCGCCTGACTCGGTTAATGGCAGGCGGGTTCTGTAGAATCTTGTTTTTACCTTTTTGGTGTTTATGTTATTGCTTTTTTTTCTGAGCTCTTTTAATTGCGAGAAAATGTTTTTATATTATCTACTCTGTACCGTTGTTTGCCTTCAAATTTTTCTCAAGGACAAGAGAGGTCTGGCCGGAATCCCTTTAAGATTACGTGAAATCGTCGAATTAACGTGGGGTTTATCTTAAATACAACGACTGATCTAGAAACATTTACTATTTTTTTTGCACATATTCCATTATATTGTTTTGAGTACAATGAATTAAGTTTCTGTAGTCACTGAAACAAAATTTTTTTTTTCACATATTGCCATATAATGCAATGTCACAGCCATTTGTTTTCCTGCATTGGTCTTGAAATGGTTTGAGATGATGGTTGGGTGTAAGCTTGAATTGTTTGCAATATGCAAAATGGTTTGGTGTTGATTCATTATGCTCTCGAGTGTACGGTTATTTCTCCTGACCTCTGCATTTACCTCTGATTCTGTTCCGAGATTGTTTTTCCTGTGCTTGTATATATACAAGCATGTATTTGAGAAGTTGGGTTTTTTATATTTTGTAGAGGTCAAAGGCATGTGCAAAAGCATATATAAGCTTTGAGGCTGGTTTGGGAGCAGTTGTTAATTTGCCTATATTGCATTCTAGAGGTCTAATTTTCATGTAATTTTGTAAAGATTTTTTAGAAATGGCTTATGGAAGAAATGATCATATTCATTGAAATGAATGCTATCTATGGAAAACTTGCACTTCGTCAATCAACAAACATAAACCTTCAAGGAATGTCATCTAAATCCAAAATTTTTTTTTCCTTTCTTATAGGGATGAATTGATAGTAATTCTGTTTTAGAATATATTCTAAGACCACATAAAACGAACATGGAACAAATGATCTAGCAATGAAAATCAAATATCATTGCTAACTCTATCCCTAAAATATCCTACTCTCAAGTATGGAAACAACAATATGGTAGCAGACAAGGAAATTTTATAATTTTTAAATATTAAAAGAACAAATAGCTTTTTAAATCAAGAAAAAGAACAACATAAGGATGATTTGATTAGCATGTCCACATTCTTTCTTACCATGTAATCGGTGTTGATGTAGGGGTCTGTTGTGATGAGTTCCATGTGATTGGTCCCATTATTTTTTACAAGATAATCGGTTTTGATGAAGGGATCATTCACGGAGATAATTCCATATCACTGGTCTTCAATGCAACGTTAGTTGCTAGCCTTCCGATCCTTTAAAAGCCTAAAATTCAAAATGCAATAGAAATAAATGCTAAATTTGATCTATGAATATCACAAAAAAATTAAAAAAAAAAAATTAAAAATTGAAGTGACTCCCCATTAATTCTAATCTTAATTATTGCACTCTCATGCAGCTTGAATAAAAATCAGAAGAATAAGAATCATAAAAGAATAAAAAAAATTGAAAAGTGAGAGACCAAGGAAATCTCATTTAATACAGAGAAATAAATGACATGGCAATGATTTTTTTTGATTGAGATTGAACTTTGAAAGAGTGACAATATTCAAAAATGACAAAAGCGGCCAAAGAAGAATAAAACTTAGACTCACTCACACATCATGTCTAGATTTGATTCCGATTGTACCTTTGAATTATGCATCATTCTTAAAATCCTCGGTCAAATAGTAATAAAAATCCATAATTTGTTCACCACATAGAATATATTAACGTTTATGAATGTTACGTTTAATGCATACACTTATTTGATTTTATAACCTTCAAACATCATGTGTAGAAAGAGAAAGGGACTAAAATTTGGACAAAATAAGTGTTTATATAGAGGCTGTTATTCGTCCCTTCTGCTGGGGAGCTTCACATTCCTATTTGTATCATTATTCAACGATTTTCATCCTTTTTGATTATTATCATTCTCTTTCAATCTTTAACCTTACTACATACAAGCTAATGCCCCATCTTTTAGTCCTTTTTATATTAAATGAAATTTCCTTGGTCCACATTTCAATTTCTTTCAATATTTTTGTGATTTGTTCTTCATTTCTATTTTTTGATTTATCCAACAACAGTGAGCAATATCAAGATTCAAATCAATGTTGGGCAATTTCAATGGTTATTTTTTTATTTAATTTTTTTTTTGTTGCATGAGATTCATGGATTCGGTTTCATATCTATTTTTGTTGTATTTTGAGCTTAAAATTTGGAAGGATTGGAAGACAGGTGGATAGGGTTGCACTGTAGATCAGTGATGCAGAACTGGTCATCGTAAATGATGCACTTTCATAAGCATCTATTACATTGTTAAAAATAAAGTGGACCTATTAATGTTGATCCTTCTTGTATGGTTTATGCATCTTGATTAAATAGTGGTTTGTTCATTTAATATTTAGAAAATTAATGTATTTGTTTGTTTTGTACCCTATTGTCTATAATGGATTTGGGAATAAAGTAAGGTGCCAAAATGTTCTCTTGACTATTTATATGGGGCCATTTTAGTCATAGAGTTTATAAAAGTGCTAAACTAGTCCCCATATTATTTTAATGACGGCTAAATAGTCCTCATTGGAGACTTTTTCAACCCATATTAATAAAATTTGAGGACTATATTGACCTTATTATAACTCTAGGACTAAACTGACCCCCCTGCAAAGAATTAAGGGGCCATTTTGACACTTTTTCCTTTGAGAATAAGTTGTCTTAGGATTGAGTTAGTGATCAAATTGCATGTGGCACTAGTTCGTTATTTCTCATTCATTAAAAAAGTGTTTGCAGGAAATATTCTGGGACAAAATTACTACAATATCAGTCATATAAGAAAGGACAAATACATTTTTGAATTTTAATGAAGTTTTTGAGGTTTGTGTTTCATTGATGAAGCACAAACCTTCATATATAACATCCATTTCAATGAATAAGTGTTCTGCTTATGTTATATTTTAGAGGTTAGGTTCATGTAATAGAAATTGCCTATTTTCAATGTAGTAATAAGCCGACATGCACCCTTCTTAGACCTACTTTAGTGGGTGCTCCATCCATTAGGTATATTTGTTCTTGAATAAAAATTCTGGATCAATAGCTTTAAGTGGTCACATAAAATAAAAGAGTGGTAAGGTGTAAATAGTCTTAAAGAAAATAAAATAAAGGAAACAATGATTGTTATGTGGTTCAACCCACGCCAAGGTGCAATTGTCATCAGGGATAGCTTGCAACAAAAAATAATACTCACTCCTTCACTTGAAGCAAGTGTAAAAGCCTTCTAAAATTTCTTACATCATTCAAATGAATCATTCCTTCTTAATTGATTTAGGCGCCTCTAAGTGTTTCTTCAAAAAACATCTTTGCAAAGTAAAAAGAAATTGCTAAAACAAATTAACAATTTTACACATGCATCTAGGAATGCACGAGCAATCCTAGCATAAGGAAACAAGTGTCAACGATGGATTTAATAGATTGATAGGGAGGAAATGGGTATTACAATATTGTCTTATAAGCAAGATGGCTTGCCACACACATGAGGGTTTTTATGAAAATATTGATTATGATATTTTCCTGGCATACATGTAGACACGTCATAGGATTACATTATGATTACGAGCATTTTCAATATCCTAAGATTTCTTCATATTTACTTATAACCTTCTTTAATATCTTTAGATTTTACTTCTTTCAATTTAAATTTTGGGTAAACTAGTATTGCTTATTTTTCATCCTATCTCATATTGTTTACTATTTATTATCTTCCCATTCAAAGTTCTCAATTTAATGTGGGAATTAATCATATATTTTGATCTAGGTAACTCTTACTTTCTTTTCACCACAATTGGGCTATAACTTGTGCTGTATTTTTTAAGGGTAAGTCTTAGCTTACCATTCACTAGATTTCACTATATTTGGTTAAGTTTTGGTGTGTCACTTAGAGTAATGTCTTAGCTTGCCCTTGTTTTTCTGTTGCTGTATTTGGATTAGCTCATTGTGCATAAATTTTAGGGAACACCCTAACACTAGAAATTGAATTTGGATTTATATCACTCAATTTGAATTGAATTTTATGACCAGCTTTTTTTTTTAACATCAATTTCATGACTAATTGTCTTTCTAACATCAATGCCCAATCTTTTTTAGCAGGTCTATAAATAAGTAATGACGATAATCAAACAAGGAATAATAATAATAATAATAATAATAATAATAATAATAATAATAATGATAATAATAAGTGAAATTTACATACGTAGTACGAAATTCTTTGTATTTACATATCTCACACCTAAAATTTTATATTTACATACATAGCACTTTAGTGCTTTAAACCCATGCATTAAAAGATGCATTTCAGTTTTAAAAAGTGGTAATTGTTATATTTTTTATGTTATATTAAAGATTTGAGTGTTATGTACGTAAATATGAAAGTTTAGGGGTGAGATATGTTGATATATAGAATCATGTGATGTGTATGTAAATGTTCCCAATACTAATAATGATGATGATGATAAAAATAAAATAATAGCAGTAATATTGATATTTTGAATAGTGTTCTAAAGCATTTTAATGATTTTAATATTGGCTAAAAAATTAAACAAAATGTTTGCTTAAAGAAGTAATTATATTTTGTGATTATTAATAGGGGTCTAAGGCTTTCATGGTAACATTTGTTTACGGGATGATCCTAGAACAGTAGTGAAGTTNATTATTCTCTCTCTACTGCAAGGAACTACTCCTCCTTGCACTTCTCTTCCACTACCCCGTGAAAACCTTCCTTTATCCTGAGGAAACCGAAGAAGAACTCAAACCATGACTTCTTAACCTAAGGAGATCCATCCGAAGCTTTTATTGCAAACAAGAAGGAACAAAGAGATGCTTCGCTTCACGTCAAAGAAAGGTAGGAAAGGTTCGCGAAACCGTAAGGTCGCGGTCACGACCTTTCGAGATCAAAACAGGGAGGCGGGGAGCGGGATGGCGTTGTTCACGACCGGGAGTAGGCGGAGGTGGGATCTCCTGTAGCGGGCTCCAGCGCTAACACTGACTACCGACACTTGAGTCTTTCAATAGGTCTTGTATCCATATCACTTCCTTTATTGCCTTCGCGACTTCCATGTACTCAACCTCCATAGTAAATAAAGCAATAGTAGACTGAAGATTTGATTTCCAACTGTTTAGACCTCTCGTTAATGAGAATAAATAGCTAAACCTTCACATATCCATGTCACTTGTATAGTCTAAATCAGTGTAGCATGCACATAAATCAATAATAGATTACTAACTCTAAAATGATAAAGCAACATCGAATGTATCATTCAGATACTTCAGAATACACTTCACAACCTATCAATGAATCCGTCTTAGATCATTCATGAACCTGCTCACAACACCAACCACTTGTGATATGTTTGGTCTAATATAAACTATGACAACATAAGAAATTGATTGCATATCTTTTTTTCTCATGATCATCTTGGAACACTGATCTGAGTCGACTAAAATTGATTTACAATGCTTAAACTTACCTCCTTACTCAAATCATCAACACCAAACTTTTTTAGCACATTTCGAACATATGCTTCTTGTAAGAGCCAAACCTTTATAGTTGTTTTATCTCTGAGAATTTTCATGCCAAGAATTCAACGAGCTTAACCAAACTCATTCATCTCTAAATATTTGGACAATTGCTTCCTCTTATCAACTACAGTTTGACTAATAAATGTAATTAACATGTCATCAACATATATAGGCAAGTAATTGAACTCATCATTGACCAAATTCTTAAATTATGCACAATGATCATGTTAGCTCCTCATGCGTCTATCCCATCATGAACTGATCAATTTTTTTATACAACTGCCATGTTAACTGCTTTAACAAATAAATCCTTAGCTAATTTACAAATCAAGTCTTTTGAGGCTCCATATCTTAGCGGCTGCAACATATAAATCTCCTCTTATAATTTCTCGTTTAAACATGTAAGAACACAATCTTCACATCAAATTGCTCCAAAATTTGACTGTATTATGCTATAAGTGCTAAGTGAACACGGATCAAGTGATGCTTGACTATTGTGGAGAACATCTCATTATAATTAATTGATTATCTTTATGTTAAGTCTTTTGTCGCTGCCCTTTCTTGTGCCACAGATCCTCTCCATGAAATTCTTCCTTCTTTGCATACAACCATTTGCACCCCAATGACTTTACTTCATGGAGTAAGCATCACCAACCTCCAAGTAGTATTCATTTGAAGAGACTCCATCTCTTCATCTTTTGCCTATCACCAACAATCACTATATGAGCTCTGCACAACTTCCTTGTAGTGACAAGAAATTTTAGCTTCCATGGTTACAAGTGAACATGCCATGTGATCCCTCAACAAAATTATTTTTGAGATATTTTGGTGCCTAGCCTTTCTCCAAACAATAAATACCTGAGCACATATCTCATCTTCAAAATCTTCTTCCACATCTTCTTGAGTTTTATCAATAGATACTTGATTAGTTGTAATTGGATCAAATACCTGAGCAAGAGTGGACGTACTTTAACGAACAAATGGTGCTGCATCAAACCCTAACTTATGTTACATATCTGTGGTCTCAATATAACTCTCCATGTACTTTGAGTCAAGAGGCTTCAACAAGCTTGCTTCATCAAATATAAGAACTCTATTAATGATAATATTTTTCTCTGCAGGATCATAAAGTTTGAATTCCTTAACTCCACATTTGAAGCCAATGGAGATCACCTTCTTTGCTCATGATTTCAGTTTATTATTTTGTACATGGTAGTAAGTTGGATAACTAAACACTCTGATGTGCTCATAATCCGTAATAGGATGCCCCAAACAAATCTCCTTTGGGTTCTTCTTCTTAATAGCTACGGAAGACGAACAATTCACTAAGTAATAAACATGGTTTATGGCCTCGACCCAATAAAGTCTATCCAACCCAAAATTGAAGAACATACAACAAATTTTTTCCATCAAAGTTTGGTTCATCCTCTTTTCCATCCTATTCTATTGTGCCATCTCTTAAATAGTGAAGTATTGGTTTATCCTAGCTCTTTAACACTCTTGTACGAACACATATGATGTGAATTTACCTCTGTTCTATGATCTGATACACCTGATCCTTTTATCCGTCTTAGTCTTAATCACCTTCTGCCAAGTCATGCAAATTTCCAGCACATCACTCTTACAGTTCATCGTGTACACCCAAATATTTTTGGAGTAATCATCGATGAAAGAGACAAAACATCTCTGCCCGTTGAATGACTCCATCTTTGTTGGTCTTTAATCATTTGTGGGAACAAACTCTAAAAGAATATTTATATTGTGGATGACAATATGAGAGGATACTTGTGCATTCTTGCAAACATACAATATTCACAAAAATCGAGCTGCAACTGCTCACTCATTTGATCAATCCTTACTTCACCAAAGCTTGAAGTGAAGCCTTTTCACCATGAGCTAGTTGTATATGCCACAATATAGTGGTGTTAGAAGAATCATCAACAACAACTACTACTCCAATCACCATATTATCTTGAATATAATAAAGATTTCGATAGCGAAATCCCTTCATAAAAATCAGTGCTCCGTGACATGTCCTCAAAACTCATGCCTCAATAATTACCTTATATCCCTTCGTCTCTAAGGCCTCGACTGACAGTAAATTCTTCAAAATATCTGAAACATATCTAACAGAAGTCAACTCCCTCACAGTACCATCACACATCCTAATAAAATTTGCTCCAAACTCCAACAATTATACAAGTTTGATCATTGTCCATAGTAATTGCATTGCTATCAAGCTTCTTGTATGCCCATAACAACTCTCGATGTGGACAAATGAGATAGGCAACATCTGTGTCCAAAATCCATCATAATCATCTATGTACAAACTATGAGAAACTACATAGCTTCACCCAAGAGACTTATTTTCCTTTCGAGAAGTATTATCGCTGCCACCCTTCTTTGCCCAATTTTTCTTGTCAGATTTGTCACGTTAGAGTGTAAGTTCCTTAGCTTACTCCATCATTATATAATTCCTATTCTTTTGATCGAACTCATGGTTCAACAACGTTATAGTCACCTTACCATAATTCAAGACCTCATTCTCATGAATGAGTGTTATGGTGAAGTGTTCATACTTATACAAGAGCAAATTCAATAGAAAAAGTGTTTATCTTCATATCTATCATTCTCATCTAGATTTAATATGTTTATCAAAAGCTTTGTAAAATCATTCAAGTGCTCGTTAATATTAATCTCAGGTTTCATCTGAAACTTATAGAGTTTATGCTTCATATATAAACGATTCTCCACGCTCTTCATGAGATATTTATTTTCCGACGCCTTTCATAATTTTTCTGCAGAGGTCTCTACCATTATCACATAATTGATCTACTGAGATAACAATTTCAGATAAGCCATATACACTCTAGTTCATCTTCAACAGTCTCTTGTAACATCCCTTTAGGATGTTTATCGTCATTGAGAATTATCTCCGGATTCAAAGAGCACTACTCATGCAGACATTGCATCACCACATGCCAAAGTTTCTAATGCCGTCAAATTTCATTGCATCAATTTTTATGGAATGCGTAACCACCTAATGAATTAATGCATTTTCCAATGTCATGATAGATGTTGAAGTTCCTGACAACATGTTATTATCTATGGCTCCATCATGTCTCATAATCTAACTTATTCCAATCTCTATATCAAAATCTTGTAATAATCAAAGTTTTGGATGATTTTAATTTGAGTGTGACTATTTTATTTACTAAAAAATACTCTGAGATTTGTGCTAATCACTTTGAGATTCACGCCAAATGACAGTTTATTGAAGATGTATCAAAGGTAAACCACATGAGTAAGTTATGATCGATGTTGAAGATAACAATTTCTGGGGCATAATAGAGGAGAATGTGGATCTCAAAGCATGATTGATGGAGGATGATCAAGGTGAGACTAAAGGAGGAGAGGGGGTGTCTGTGTGTGGAACGTGGATCATTGATGGGATGTGGTAGGAGTACGAAAACATAATAGGTAAGAGTGTAATTGATCCAGGTTGACTTGTGAGCTAGTTTGTGCTCAACATGATAAGTAGCTCGAGAGTTTAACTCTATGAGCCACCAAGCCTTGTTCAAGATAAACTTGACTAGACTAGCTAGCTCGTGAGGTGGCTTTTAAAAAAATCCTAATATAAAAGACACTCAAAATATATTGAAATTTAAGAATTTATCCATAAATTATTGAAAAAATTTGCTTAGAAAACAAAAGAAAAAAAAAAGATATTTTGTATCAAGTAATTTTTTAATAATCATCTCTTTATTGTCCATTTTATTTATTATTTTATTAAAACACTACTTTAAATTAGTCTTATTTTCTTTCTTTCATAATAACAACCCAGCTCAATTGATAAAATTAAGCTTGAGCTCGATTAATTAATCAAGTTTAAAGTGAGGAGGGCTCGATCTCGACAACTCATTTATACCTTTATGTACGGTGGAGGTAATAGTTGAAGAAGGGATATAATGTCAAGCACGTGGGTGTTGGTGCATAAAACAGGAATGCTATTTAATTAAAATATCAATTATTTTTAAATTTGCCTCTTCTACTATAGAACAGTTGAATATGATGGTGCTTTTAATGATTTTCATAAATGTTAGTAACATTATAGTAGTGAGGAAGGACTGGATGTTAATTATACCAACGAAATAATTTCAGTGGCATGCATGCAAATTTTTACTTATTTTTTAACAATATTGAAGAGATTAATAAAATTTAAATAAAATTAAATTCTAATATATCAACAATTGGGCATTTGGTCTAGTGGTATGATTCTCGCTTAGGGTGCGAGAGGTCCCGAGTTCAATTCTCGGAATGCCCCCTTTTTAACCCACTGCGTTCTTTTTTATTTAACTGCTTTTTTCTCTTATTTTCCGTCGAACTACATTTCGAATGGCTTCCTTCTCCGCATCCCTGCCTCTAACTTCTGGCGCTCGTGCATCTGCTTGTCACCATTCTACTTCTTTCTTTTCTCTTTCTTTTGTTTCTAGGTCAAGAACGCCTTTGTCGAGCCAGAATAGGCGGTTTCGTCTTCTCGC
This sequence comes from Phalaenopsis hybrid cultivar, assembly GCA_002079205.1. Lineage (NCBI taxonomy): Eukaryota > Viridiplantae > Streptophyta > Magnoliopsida > Asparagales > Orchidaceae > Phalaenopsis > Phalaenopsis hybrid cultivar. The sequence goes on from JXCR01016501.1 coordinate 191,582, forward strand.
TTGCTGCTTGTCGCCTGACTCGGTTAACGGCAGGCGGGTTCTGTAGAATCTTGTTTTTACCTTTTTGGTGTTTATATTATTGCTTTTTTTTTTTAGCTCTTTTAATTGCGAGAAAATGTTTTTATATTATGAACTCTGTACCGTTGTTTGCCTTCAAATTTTTCACAAGGACAAGAGAGGTCTGGCCGGAATCCCTTTAAGATTACGTGAAATCGTCGAATTAACGTGGGGTTTATCTTAAATACAACGACTTGCCGCGAAAAAAAACATCGGAATTAAAAAAAAAAAAAATCCGTTTTTATTGATCTAGAAACATTTACTATTTTTTTTGCACATATTCCATTATATTGTTTTGAGTACAATGAATTAAGTTTCTGTAGTCACTGAAACAAAATTTTTTTTTTCACATATTGCCATATAATGCAATGTCACAGCCATTTGTTTTCCTGCATTGGTCTTGAAATGTTTTGAGGTGATTGTTGGGTGCAAGCTTGAATTGTTTGCAATATGCAAAATGGTTTGGTGTTGATTCATTATGCTCTTGAGTGTACTGTTATTTCTCCTGACCTCTGCATTTACCTCTGATTCTGTTCCTAGATTTTTTTTCCTGTGCTTGTGTATATATAAGCATGTGATTGAGAAGTTGGGTTTTTTATATTTTATAGAGGTCAAAGGCATGTGCAAAAGCATATATATGCTTTGAGGCTGGTTTGGGAGCAGTTGTTAATTTGCCTATATTGCATTCTAGAGGTCTAATTTTCATTTAATTTTGTAAAGATTTTCTAGAAATGGCTTATGGAAGAAACGACCATATTCATTGAAATGAATGCTATCTATGGAAACTTGCGCTTCGTCAATCAACAAACATAAACCTTCAAGGAATGTCATCTAAATCCAAAATTTTTTTTCCTTTCTTATAGGGATGAATTGATAGTAATTCTGTTTTAGAATATATTCTAAGAACACATAAAACGAACATGGAACAAATGATCTAGCAATGAAAATCAAATATCATTGCTAACTCAATCCCTAAAATATCCTATTCTCAAGTATGGAAACAACAATATGATAGCAGACAAGGAAATTTTATAATTTTTAAATATTAAAAGAACAAATAGCTTTTTAAATCAAGAAAAAGAACAACATAAGGATGATTTGATTAGCATGTCCACATTCTTTTTTACCATGTAATCAGTGTTGATGTAGGGATCTGTTGTGATGAGTTCCATGTAACTGGTCCCATTTTTTTTTACCAGATAATCGGTTTTGATGAAGGGATCATTCACGGAGATAATTCCATATCACTGGTCTTCAATGCAACATTAGTTGCTAGCCTTCCGATCCTTTAAAAGCCTAAATTCAAAATGCAATAGAAATAAATGCTAAATTTGATCTATGAATATCACCCAAAAATTTAAAAAGAAAATAAAATTGAAGTGACTCACCATTAATTCTAATCTTAATTATTGCACTCTCATGCAGCTTGAATAAAAATCAGAAGAATAAGAATCATAAAAGAATAAAAAAATTGAAAGTGAGAGACCAAGGAAATCTCATTTAATACAAAGAGAAATAAATGACGAGGCAATGATTTTTTTTGTTTGAGATTGAACTTTGAAAGAGAATGACAACATTCAAAAATGACAAAAGCGGCCAAAGAAGAATAAAACTTGCTCACTCACACATCATGTCTTGATTTGATTCCAAATGTACCTTTGAATTATGCATCATTCTTAAAATCCTCGGTCAATAGTAATAAAAATCCATAATATGTTCACCACATAGAAATATTAACGTTTCTGAATGTTACGTTTAATACATACACTTATTTGATTTTATAACCCTCAAACATCATGTGTAGAAAGAGAAAGGAACTAAAATTTGGACAAAAGAAGTGTTGATATAGAGGTTGTTCGTCCCTTCTGTTGGGGAGCTTCACATTCCTATTTGTATCATTATTCAACGATTTTCACCCTCTTTGATTATTATCATTCTCTTTCAATCTTCAACCTTACTACATACTAGCTAATGCCCCATCTTTTAGTCCTCTTTATATTAAATGAAATTTCCTTGGTCCACATTTCAATTTCTTTCAATATTTTTGTGATTTGTTCTTCACTTCTATTTTTTGATTTATACAACAACAGTGAGCAACATCAAGATTCAAATCAATGTTGGGAAGTTTCAATGGTTATTTTTTATTTAATTTTTTTTTTGGTTGCATGAGATTCATGGATTCGGTTTCATATTTATTTTTGTTGTATTTTGAGCTTAAAATTTGGAAGGATTGGAAGAGGTGTGGATAGGGTTGCACTGTAGATCAGTGATGCAGAACTGGTCATCGTAAACGATGCACTTTCATAAGCATCTATTACATTGCTAAAAATAAAGTGGACCTATTAATGTTGATCCTTCTTGTATGGTTTATGCATCTTGATTAAATAGTGGTTTGTTCATTTAATATTTAGAAAATTAATGTATTTCTTTGTTTGGTACCCTATTGTCTATAATGGATTTGGGAATAAAGTAAGGTGCCAAAATGTTCTCTTGACTATTTATATGGGGCCATTTTAGTCCTAGAGTTTATAAAAGTGCTAAATTAGTCCCCATATTATTTTAATGACGGCTAAAATAGTCCTCATTCGAGACTTTTTCAACCCATATTAATAAAATTTGAGGATTATATTGACCTTATTATAACTCTGGGACTAAACTGACCCCCCTACAAAGAATCAGGGGACCATTTTGACACTTTTTTCTTTGAGAATAAGTTGTCTTAGGATTGAGTTAGTGATCAACTTGCATGTGGCATTAGATCGTTATTTCTCATTCATTAAAAAAGTGTTTGAAAGAAATATTTTGGGACAAAATTACTACAATATCAGTCATATAAGAAAGGACAAATACATTTTTGAATTTTGATGAAGTTTTTGAGGTTTGTGTTTCATTGATGAAGCACAAACCTTCATATATAACATCCATTTCAATGAATAAGTGTTCTGCTTATGTTATATTTGTAATAGAAATTGCCTATTTTCAATGTAGTAATAAGGCTACATGCACCCCTCTTAGACCTACTTTAGTGGGTGCTCCATCCTTTAGGTATATTTGTTCTTGAATAAAAATTCTGGATCAATAGCTTTAAGTGGTCACATAAAATAAAAGAGTGGTAAGGTGTAAATAGTCTTAAAGAAAATAAAATAAAGGAAACAATGATTGTTATGTGGTTCAACCCAGGTGCAATCGTCATCAGGGATAGCTTGCAACAAAAAATAATACTCACTCCTTAACTTGAAGCAAGTGTAAAAGCCTTCTAAATTTTCTCACATCATTCAAAGTAATCATTCCTTCTTAATTGATTTAGGCGCCTCTAAGTGTTTCTTCAAAAAACATCTTTGCAAAGCAAAAAGAAATTGCTAAAACAAATTAACAATTTTACACATGCATCTGCGAATGCATGAGCAATCCTAGCATAAGGAAACAAGTGTCAACGATGGATTTAATAGATTGATAGGGAGGAAATGGGTATTACAATATTGTCTTATAAGCAAGATGGCTTGCCATGCGCATGAGGGTTTTTATGAAAATATTGATTATTATTTTTGCCTGGCATACATGTAGACACATCATAGGATTACATTATGATTACGAGCATTTTCAATATCCTAAGGTTTCTTCATATTTACTTATAACCTTCTTTAATATCTTTAAATTTTACTTCTTTCAATTTAAATTTTGGGTAAACCAGTAATGCTTATTTTTCATCCTATCTCATATTGTTTGCTATTTATTATCTTCCCATTCAAAGTTCTCAATTTAATGTGGGAAATTTAATCATATATTTTGATCTAGGTAACCCTTACTTTCTTTCCACCACAATTTGGCTATAACTTGTGGTGTATTTTTTAAGGTTAAGTCTTAGCTTACCATTCACTAGATTTCACTATTTTTGGTTAAGTTTTGGTGTGTCACTTACAGTAATGTCTTAGCTTGCCCTTGTCTTTCTGTTGCTGTATTTGGATTAGCTCATTGTGCATAAATTTTAGGGAACACCCTAACACTAGAAATTAAATTTGGATTTATATCATTTAATTTGAATTGAGTTTTATGACCAGCTTTTTTTTTTAACATCAATTTCATGACTAGTTGTCTTTCTAACATCAATTCCCAATCTTTCTTAGCAGGTCTATAAATACGTAATGACTATAATCAAACAAGGAATACATAATAATAATAATAATAATAATAATAATAATAATAATAATAATAATAATAAGTGAAATTTACATACGTAGTACGAAATTCTTTGTATTTACATATCTCACACCTAAAATTTTATATTTACATACATAGCACATTAGTGCTTTAAACCCATGCATGAAAAGATGCATTTCACTTTTAAAAAGTGATAATAGTGATATTTTTGATGTTATATTAAAGATTTGAGTGTTATATACGTAAATATGTAAGTTTAGGCATGAGATATTTTGACATATAGAATTATGTGATGTGTATGCAAATGTTCCCAATACTAATAATGATGATGATGATAAAAATAAAATAATAGCAGTAATATTGATATTTTGAATAGAGTTCTAAGGCATTTTAATGATTTTAATGTTGGCTAAAAATTTAAACAAAATGTTTGCTTAAGGAAGTAATTATATTTTGTCATTATTAATAGGGGTCTAAGGCTTTCATGGTAACATTTGTTTACGGGATGATCCTAGAACAGTAGTGAAGTTGCCTTTAATGTATTCTAGGGTTGAAACCTTATGTAATGAAACATGCTATTTGTAAATGCAGTGATGGAGATATCTATAATAACCCTCTCTAGACCTTGCATTACCAGGAATTTTATGAATTGGGTATTTCATTTCTAATAATCAAAGAGGCAAAAAATTCACATATCATTGTTGTAAAATAAAGATTTCCTAATAGCGATGGATGGAGAATTTCTAGAGCATGGTAGTCAAACTACTCATTATTGGATGGAAGCTAATACTTGTGGTAACATAGTGCAAAGGAAGGAAGACATTCAGAATAAAACACAAATATTACAATGGATGCTTGTTAGAGATAATAAATGGTGGTTATTGAACCTAATAAAGAAGGACATCTCAAAGAGACATTGGAATATTGAAGCAAATCTTCACCATTAGAAAACCATGAATAGGGTTGTCAAGAAAGCATGTTGTTTGCCAATAACTAGTGTTTGGCTCGTTAACTAGCTTATGTTCAAATCGTTCATTAAACAAGCAAGCTGAATACAAATAAATTTTTTAAGCTCGAATTATAAACATCTCGAACATGAATGACTCTTTGTTAGATCATATTCAACTCGTTTTAGCTCAAAATTAAGAAATTATATATATATATATATATATTATTTGTATTATAATATATTATATATATTTATATCTAAGTTTAAATCATCATAGCTTGTGCTCTCATGTGGTTTTGCGATTTTTATTGTATAGAAATGGTGTAAGTTCGAATCCAATACTTTACATCTATTTTTCTAATTAATTTAAATGATCTAATTTCGAACTGAACACGAACACTGTTCACAAGCAATTTTAAGCACGAGCCAATTTTGAATATAATTAATTTTAAATGGGCCAAACTTGAGCCATGCCTGAGCTCGCTCAAGTGTCGGCGCTTAAAAGGGGAAAAAGTTAATGTTTGAGGGTCGCCCGTAAGAAGCTGTCGGCAGCCGGAATCGAAATCCCGTCGTCCGCTTCGGAAGGACTTTTTAATTTACGTATATATATGTATATATAATTTTAGAAAAATATGAAATCAAACTGACGCCATATTTTTCACAGTTTAAATGAAAGAGCACTCTACCTCAAATCCTGTATCTACCCCGAGGGATAAACACACGACTTGAGGATTAGACTCGATCAAATAAACTAAGAAAGATATGACATCCGTTTGGTCTGCGAAACCGTTTTATTTGCTGACAAGGTTCCCTTATTTAATGCAAGAATAAATAAGGTTTATTTTAAGCTGGGTTCGGAAAAGCTCCCTATAAGGGCAAGCCCCCTAGGTTTTTTTAAGTTGGGTTCGAAAAAGCTTCCTATAAGGGCAAGCCCCTATAGTTAATGACATCTTAAATGACCGAAGTCACCTAAGAAAACTCTCGATAAAAATCAGAGGATAATGTCTTCAAAGAGGTCAAAAGGATAGGACTTTACAACGAAATCGGAC
>JXCR01016501.1:203288-214847 GCA_002079205.1 Phalaenopsis hybrid cultivar
TAAGTTTAAATCATCATAACTTGTGTGCTCATGTGGTTTTGCGATTTTTATTGTATAGAAATGGTGTAAGTTCGAATCCAACACTGTACATCTATTTTTCTAATTAATTTAAATGACCTAATTTCGAACTGAACACGAACACTGTTCACAAGCAATTTTAAGCACGAGCCAATTTTGAATATAATTAATTTTAAATGAGCCAAATATGAGCCAAGCCTGAGCTCGCTCAAGCTTTGCGTTTTTAGAGCCCTAGCCATGAATGTTGAGCAAGTCATTAAATAGAGAAGCCATCACATAAGAATGTATCATTGAAGAAAATCCTAGGAATTCGTAAGTTCTTATGTAATAAGGACATCAATATAAATCAAACTTCCATGATAGGATAACATCTTACGCCTATACATATAGATTATAAACTCTTATCAGAATTAAAGTTCACACTAAAATGAAAACAAGTGATTTAAATTAATTATCATTTCAAAACTTTATCCTTGATACTATAGTTTTGAAGCACACATTTTACTTTTTGATGATTGGAGCAATAGTTTTTTCTTTCATATTAAAGTGACCTGCAGTTCCACTGGCATACAATTCTAGAAAATGAAAATATTGTAGGATGTGCTTAGGGTAGTAGCATTTGTCTCATTTTATGTAAAATTATTGCAGCTATTATGTAATTTTTTAAAAATAGAATGATAAAATTGTAAAACTTTTGATTAAGAAACCGTGCACAATGCTGCACCGCTTGAATGCATGATGATGTGCTTAAATACTATTTTAGACTACAAAACACTTTGATGCATAATCGAAAAGTTGTTAGCTGATGCCATTGTGGTTGCAGTTTAAAAAAAAATGACAGAAAACTATCCCAAACGCACTCATAGAGAAACAGGAGTACATATATAAGTTCCCTTAAAACTGATATGAATTCTTTATTTGTAAATGATTTTTAGCCTAGCCACATAAAAAATTCTAATGATGCCGATAGCTGGAGAACAAGTCCACTCAATGGCAAGCGAATAAAGGTCAAGTCAAAGATAAGGATGGCATGCTCTTGTGAGACACAAATTTATAAGAAACTATTAAGACTTGGAATAAATATAAGAAAGCTTAAAGTCATATAGTAACTAAGATTAGAGATCTCAAACCTTTAATCAAGTTAAATGCATTTGAAGCTAATATTATAAGATCTTAGTTGAAGTCGAAGATATTGAGAAAAGATTAGTGCTGCTCTGATAAATATTACATGAGAGTTTTAAGAAAATAATATTTTGGAAGAGCATAATTGACAATATAATTATATGTACTATTGATTAAAACTAAAAAAAAAAGAAAAAGAAAAAGAAAGGGTAATTAGAGCCAAAGATGGCACATAAAGTAAATCTTTATGTCTAAATGTGATAACTAAAGTATTGGGGAGTTACAAGGGATATTGTGATAACTTATTTAATAAATCATTTTAATATAATTTTTGAAGGCTAAGATGATGCCATGTAACCAAAGATGATGCTTTTTGGCATGCATATTTAAGAACAAAACAGTTTAGATGCATTGAACTTATGAATCGTGCAACCAGGCTATAGGAGAGAGTAATGGAGCATTTGCTTAGAAAAATTAATCCAGTAATAAATTTAGTTTCAAAGTAATTTAATGCTAAGTTAATCAATGGAAAAGTATATATAGTAGAAAAAGAAGCTTCAGTTATTTTAATTAATCTTGAAAGGCATATGATTGTTACATGTCAATTGCATTTATTTTAATTAATCTTGAAAGGCATATGATTGTTACATGTCAATTGCATGTTGAAGTTATTAAAAATATGTGTGATGGATTATTGGCTAAATATTAAAAGTAGCGGTGGAGTACTGAAAGACTTTTCATTTACAGTTGGATTATAATAAAGATTAAGATCAAGTTTGTATGCTTTTGCTTTGATTATGATGATATTGATAAATGATTTTGAATTAGTTGAACAACGACTGGTATATGATATGTAATTTTAGTGTTAATAAGTATCAATGGTTATTATTAGAGATAAAATGATATTAATGTGTGATATGTTTATGTATTGGAACATATTTATAGAAAAAGATGAATACAAATAAGGATCAAATTTATAAATTTAATGATGATTGGCTAACATAGAGATGGGCCTCAAGTGTACTGTGCGTTGACAAGATATTGTGGAGGTTTAATTGTTAATTCGCAAAAGCTATAACTAGGTTGGCAATATTTTATGCTTTTGTGCCTAGGAAGTAGAAAAAATTCATCGATGTCTTAGTTGAGCTTAATAGAAATGAAAATGTTGAGATGGATGTGCGGAAATATTTGGAAATATGAATTTAAGAATAGTTGTATTAGATGATTGATTGGAGTGACATCTATTGAAGATATACGATACTTGACTTGGGTGGTAGAAAGTGCATCCATTAGATAAGTAGATATAAATAGTGTTACCTAACATAACTTGGATAAAAGTTATTCATAAGGATTTGAAAAGAATATATTTAACACCTTAGACATTACTTACTCGGAATGAATGGAAAATGATGCTTCATTATGTTAACTCTAAATAGTTATGATAAGGCTAATGATGATGATGTTTATGATAATTTTAGGTTCATTGTCTACTTGTTTTTTTTAATTACTGTGGAATTTGAGACTCACATCACATAAATTAATAAATTGACTTGTAAAAGTTTGGTTTTTTCCTCATATTCATTATTTTATTTTATCCATTTCTGAAATAGGATAGAGAACCTTTTAAATCCAAAGATTTTCAATGCTCCAATTTAGGGTCGGCGTGGTTGAGTGAATTAATTGTTTACTGTAATTCTTTTGCAGGAATTTAAGAAAATAATCTGTTTGGTATGAAGCTTTACATAGACAATGTAAAGTTTTAATTAATTTGAAGTTTACACCATAGTTCATTTTGAATGAATTTAGAATTTGGTCTNGTCCATTTCTGAACATAGAGAACCTTTTAAATCCAAAGATTTTCAATGCGCCAATTTAGGGTTTGCGTGGTTGAGTGAATTAATCGTTTACTGTAATTCTTTTGCAGGAATTTAAGAAAATATTGTGTTTGGTATGAAGCTTTACAAAGACAATGTAAAGTTTTAATTAATTTGAAGTTTACACCATAGTTCATTTTGAATGAATTTAGAATTTGGTCTATTTGGCCGAATTTGAATTACATCATGCTGCCCGCAGTCTGCAGCCTCCTGTCGCTCGACGCATTCCAGCCTCTATCCCCCGTTGCCTGTTGTCGTCTCCATGGTTGCCCGCCGCCATCGCCGCCGCCTGCTGCTGTCACCTGCCGCCTGCTGCATGCCTACCACTGTCGTTGTCGTAGCCCATCGTCGTTGTTGTTGCCTCCAGCCGGCCGCCNCCGCCTCCATCCCCCACGTTCGTTGTCAGCCGCCGTCGTCACACATTGTCGGCTTCCGCGCGTCTCTCTTTGCCCAAGTAAATACATTATTTTCAATCTACTTTGAACCAAACAAAAAAATATAAAGTCCTATGTTTATTTTACATTGAACCTAACAACTTGAAAATATTTCAAATACATTGTAATTATAGAACTTTGCAAACCTTTCATTGCATTTTATTTTTAGCATACCAAATGATCCCGTAATAAATTTCCAAATCTCTTTTCATGTTGCAAACCTTTCATCGCATTTCATTTTTAGCAAACCAAATGGCCCCTTACTAAAGTTCCAAATCTCTTTTCATGTAGCCCAAACCAAACATCATGAAAAGTTTTGATGTATTTAAGAAGTGACAAAATTGGTTTTAAAATTGCATAACGTTTTTTGTCTCCATCTTTCAATGTAAGTTCTATCTTCTTTCAGGAGAAAAAAAGTTCTTTATAATTCTTTTTCCATGAAATAAGATTACAAAATGCTAATTCTTGGAGGATGATTTTAATATGTTACTATATCAGTTTATTATTTAAAAAGGGTTAAACGAGTCTTGGCTATTTGTGTCCTTTGATAATGTGCATGAATGATTAAAAAAAAAAAAAAGACTATCGTTGTTAATGATTTAAGTTTCTAAAATGATACTTCAACAAATATGTAAAATGGTTTGGGGCTTTTAGGGTGAAGAATTATAATTCTTTTTTTCAGGTGAGTGTTTGAAAGTTATGGTAGCAATCCAAGGTCCTTGATGGCAGTAATCCTCTGCATATTGATAAGTTTGTATGGCTTCTTGATTCAGATTGATTTTTTTTTTAAATTTTATTTTCTATATCTTTCAGTGTTCAANCAATGGTTTGGGGCTTTTAGGGTGAAGAATTATAATTTTTTTTTTTCAGGTGAGTGTTTGAGAGTTATGGTAGCAATCCAAGGTCCTTGATGGCAGTAATCCTCTGCATATTGAGAAGTTTGTATGGCTTCTTGATTCAGATTGATTTTTTTTTTAAATTTTATTTTCTATATCTTTCAGTGTTCAAACAGCCACGATGCTGCCCATCAGTTTGTCCACTGATGAAGATTCAAGGCCCAAGCCATCATATAGGTGGCAAAGGGTCTTACTTAAGGTAAGCGGAGAAGCACTAGCTGGGGATCACACAGAAAATATTGATCCTAAGGTAGGAAGTGGAGCTATTAAACATCTCATGCTTCAATACTCAAGTTGACATTTTTTCGCACGTCATAAATTTTTGGTCTGCCTGCTGTTTTTTCTTTATTTTATTTTATTTTATTTTATTTTTTTTGTGGATCCAAGAACTTTAATACTCTGTGGAAATACAAATTATTCTATAGAAAATGTTGAGCTTTCTTTATGCGTAACAAGTGATACTTCAGCCGCTTCATGAGTTCTCTAACTATATTAAATGTTCTGAGGCCTACTACTTTAGTTGCTGTAGTTCTTAAGTAATTTCTCAGCCGGTTCATGAGTATCTCTAATAACGTTAATATGTTATAAGCCTTGCTATATGAGAGTTGCAATTCTGAAAGTGACTTTGCATTTCTCTTTCCTTCATAAACCTTTTATTGTTTAATTTTCTCCATTTTTTATCGAGAACCATAAGAAACCTTCAATCCTGACGTTGCATGCATGTATCTATATCTCTTCAAGTATAGATTGATGTTTGTCATGGTGTCATTCTCTATTTTGCTTGCAGATTACAATGTCCATTGCCAAGGAAGTGGCATCTGTGATCAGGCTTGGCATTGAGGTATGTTTGTCATTGTACATTTTTAGGTGATAGAATGTTAAACATATGAAATAAAACTCTTGCAATGTGTCAATAGTTTAAAATGTAATTTATTGTTGATTTGCTTAACTAATTCAGGTTGCTATAGTTGTTGGTGGGGGTAATATTTTCCGTGGAGCGTCATGGGCTGGGTGCAGTGGCCTTGATCGTTCCTCTGCAGATTATATTGGGTATGGAATACCAGACATTTGGGTTTTTTTTTTTAATCATATCTTACCATTTTGTGCATCCTGTTTCTATTTGGAGTGTTGCAATTAGTGCATTTTTTTCTATGAATATTACCTGATTTGTAATAATTTATTTAATTGATGAAATAATTTGCATTGTTTAGCCCTTTCACTTTTTTAGTTGCTAATTTTAAAGAATATTATTAAGTATTGAAATAATTCAATTTTATGCAGTACTAATATAGCCACTATTTCCTCATTTATGTAGAGAGGAGTTTATCAGATGCCACCAACTTGTTGGACCCCTATTAAATTTGGTTTCTTCCCTCTTTTCTCTTTGAATATTTCTTTTGTAATGATTCTAAGGCATCCAGAGAGAGGGAAATTTACGTGAATGAATATTGGGATACATCTATCTTACGCCTCGCAACATATACTGTAATCCTCCGAGCCTTTTAATCTTCTTTTTATTAAGTTCTTCATGGTTTGCGATTGTCTTTATTTTGAGTGGGTCATTTTTGCATGAGTTTTGCTTTGATTCCTCTGTTGTCCTCCATATTATCATTATTCCTTGCTTATTATATTGGTTTTACTATTAGATTTCTAACATTTCTCCATAGCCTGTCTCTGCTTTTACACTAGCGACGCTAAAGCTTGTCTTTTTTTGTCCGTGTTTGTAGCTTTAGACAATTTTGCTTTCCACTCTGGATGGTCAATAGTTATTCTTGTTACACGATGGTCAATAGTTATTCTTGTTACACCTTGAGCATGAGTGATATAACATCTGTTTTGTACTCACAAGAGCAAAGCTCATCGATAAGTAATATAAATAGTAAGAATAATGTTTTTTATTTCATAAATATAAATTATATATTGATATATTAGTAGAAATGGTACAACTAACTGGAAAGAAAAAAGGAACAACTAATGCATGACTAGCCAAATCCAATGTATGTTCCGAAAATTTGAGCGCTGAACTCTTGTCTTTGTTTAGATCTTTTTTTTAGGTATTACAAGTCAATTTTTTAGAAAACAGATTTGATTGTAGATAGGTCACTATCCAGAGATATTACCCTTAACTTGTGTTTTTTTTATATGAGGTTCAAGGTTTCCCATAGGCGCAAACCCCAATGATTAATTACCTCTTCTGATAATAGGAGAACACTTTCAATTAAGACTAATTATTAAATATTAAATATTTCTCATACAGTAGTAGCATACTCGAGGTTTTAAATTGTTTAATTTATTACCTTGAGCTTAATGCAGATGGTGGGGGAAATGATGACTAACCTGATCAAGTTCTCATGGATATATGTCATCCCGGGTTGTCGTGATTTTTGATCTACCTAGTCAGAGGAGGTAGTCAACCCAACCTGGTTAAAAGATTTGTCAGAAACTATGAGTACGTCCTCTAAGAGATCCTTGTAGATTTGCGGTGGGTTTTATGATTTACAACTCAAAGGATAAAAAATTGTTGGGGAACATACAAGTTGCAACTGCGATCTCAATATAGCCGTCATTTAGCGCCAATTCACTCAGTTTGAGGGTTCTAGCCGTAGTCGTTGATATTTGAAATTGCTGCAAAGCAATTGATAAATCACGCAAGTATCTGTGTCGATCAAATAATATACTAATGCATATCTATCCCATGAGGATAATTGTCAAAATATTTATAAAAGGGAAATTTCAAGTGTACTAAATCGCTAAATCTAGTTTGAGGCGATCAAAGTGTCAGAGAGGAATATCCTAACAATCCTAAAAGCGCACTAAACAAAATTAACAGTAGCAGAAAATGCAAAGAGCAACTTTGAGTCCTTTTGATGCGATGAGGCTTGTGCTTTTATGACACCGATATGGTGTTCTCAATGTTAATATTTACAATAACAAAATCATAAGTTAAAGCAAATCCAATTGGTGTTGAGGACGACGAGAAAACAAAATCTTCAAAATGAGAACACATATTTTTTTGATTTTTTTAATAAAAATTAAATATATATTGTTTTATATAATGTTTAATGTTTAATGTGCAAGACAAATAGTACAATGGGGAAGGAAGGGGTCAAGTGGTATTTTGGGCTTGTGCTAGGTTTAGGTTCCGTAAAAAAATGGGATGTTCGGTTTAAAGTAGGGACAACGAAACAAGGAAAATTGTCATCAAGTTCGAACAAAAGGAAAGGGGTTTCAAACAACGTGACCAAGGAATGAGAATTCAGGCACACTAGGACCTTACAATCGGCTAGAGCGGCGGAAGGCTAGAGTTGTGTGCGAATAGGGAAGCGAAGGCTTCTTGATCACGTGAAGGACATAGTGGGGAGGTATTTTTGGGTTTGGGATCACAGTCGACAAGGAGATAGAGAGAGAAGTTCGGGTGAGTAGAGGGGAAAAACAAAACTTGGCTTGAGGGATTTTGGGTTGAAGTCAAGTTCAGTGGAGGGGGCGACAAAGAAGACGAAGGGAAGAGCACGGTCGACTATATCGTGCGAAATGAGGTGGAACCAGGGGTGTGCATTATTCAGTTAAAATTGAAAAACCGAAAAACCAAAAAAAAAAAAAAAGGAAAAACCGAAAAATCAAATTGAACCTATCAAATTTGGTCGATACAGTTTTATTTTAATATTGCATTTCATTTTTTGGTTTTTAAAATCTTAATATTTGATTTTTAGTTTTCAGTTTCATTTTGTATTTTATTTAACCGAACAAACCGAAACCAAAATTTCGAAGTTAAATTGAAAATTCATTAGATTAAATCGATATTATATGTGTAAGATATGTAGTTCTTGATATTTATTAATAACCTAATTGCAACCAATAACTAACTTTTAGCTTGTTCAAAATCAAACCGTTTAAATCGAATTAAATTTTGGTTTGGTCAGTTTAGTTTTATAAAATTTTGGTTGGTTTAAATTTTTCAGATTTTTATGGCAATTCTTTTGACGAGTTTGAAAACAGATCATCCAAACCGATCGACTACTCACCTCTAGGTGATCTAGCGGTTGGAGTAGAATAATCACGTGGGCTTCTGTCTTGGTTTTTGCAGTGGAGAGGAGTTTAGCGCTTTTGGGTTCCGGAACGAGAGAGGAAAACAGTGTGATTGGCTGCGACACAGGGAGACGAAGTGGAAATGATGAAGAACAATTGGTGAGAGCAGAAAAAAACAGGAGAGTTGGAGTACCAGAGGAGTTTTCATGTCAGTTTGTAACTAAGAGGAAGCGGGAGCAGTTATCAAACTGAATGCGAGTGTGCTTGGCAGGAGAAGGTACTGAATTTACCGACAGGAATATGTAAGTTTAAACTTAGTGGGTGATGAGGAGACGAAGTTGAAATGAGGAACAGTGTGTGAGAGCAGAAACGAACAGGAGAGTGGGAGTACCAGAGGTATTTTTCATGTCTGTTTGTAACGAATAGGAAGCAGTAGTAGTTTTTAAACTTTTTCTGCGGGTTACTGTCCAGAGTTTTTTATTGCAGCAAGACCTCCTGCGAAAAGTTGCAGGGAGCCCCAATGGGTGATAATTTCTGTGATGCTATTTCTAGTCGAGAAGCCCAAGAAATACCAAAAAACCCTAGACTGTAACAAGTTTGATTTGGATCAAATCGAACAGCAGATTAGATGCGAGAAGTTAGGCACTCGACGTTAGGTAATCGAGGGTGGATCAAGCGAGCCTCAATGGTTACATTGATACTACTTCGTTGATAGATCGCTTTGTTGTGGACTTTCAAGGGTTTGTGGCTATGAATATGGGAGGAAGAGGCCTACAGAGTTGCGGCTCTAAGCTTGATAGATTTCTGAAGGAGTCAGCATCGTGTTGGATCGCATCAAAAAAAGGAGGCAATGCTTCAGAGGGGCTGCAGAGATCTACTCCGATGGTGAGGCTTTGCGGACAGCCTGTAGGGAGAGAAAGCGTCTCTCCCTTCCTACAAGGAAGATGGTAGGAAGGGAGTCTAGCGGCTCTTGAAGGAGAACCGACGACTAGCGTAGGGGATTTGGCTCTGATATCATGTTGAAATTCAAAATAATGCGGAATAGTATTATTGATTAGAAAAGATGTTATAAATAACTCTTACATGAATCTTAGAATAGGAAAGACATAAATAAAATAACAAAAAAAAAGGTATGACATTTAATATCTCTAATTAATCGATTCATAATAATTATTTAGAGATAAAAGAAACAATAAAAAATAGGAAATGAAATAATTTTAATCCTAGGAAATAAATATAAAATAGGAAAGTAAATAAAATTTTATTAGGAAATAAATATAATCCTCATAACTTTTAACAGGGATAAATTATTTTCTAATATAACTTTTAACACACACAGTGTGTGTGTGTGTGTGTGTTTTACTTGATCATGTTTGCTCAAATTAGTAAATAAACAATTTTGAACTTTTTTTTAACTCGAAGGTTAAATTAATCAAATTTGAACATAATCTAACTTGTTTTTAGTGTTCATGAACAAAGTTGTTTATAGTTTAGCAAGTAAATTGTTAAGGGTTTTAAAAAAAATTGTTTAACTAGAACTTATTTAATTGTATATTTAATGGTAATATATTATAATTTAACTTTAATATTTATATAAATCTAATTTAATTTCTTATTTTTTATTTTAATGAACTTATTTTGTTATTTCTTATTTATATTATTTAATTAATGTGAAAAGTGGAGGGTTGCATTAGATAGTCGACAACTAGCATAAAATTTAGTAAAAAAATCATGACATGAATTCTTTAAATCCTTGTTTAAATGCTAGGGTGTTGAGTGAAAGTGACGCACTCTATGAACTGAATACAGTGAAAATGCCGTTACACTGGCGCTTGGGTGTAGTGTCAAAGAAATAAAGTTTTCTAGATTACGGACGGATGCGGGTAAAGGAGTTTTTTGGCTTGTTAAACTCTTTAATATTAGTTCAAAAACTAAAAAGATGCCTGAGGAGTTGGGAAGAGTATTGTGTTCCCCATTTTTACGAATAAAGGGATGCTCAAGAGTGTGCAAACTATACAAAAATTAAGTTGTGTCATACTTTAAAATTATGGGAAATGGTAATTGAACATAGGTTGAGACATATTACAAATATTTCTCATAATCGGTTTGGATTTATGTTGGGCAGGTCTACTATGGATGTTTTATATTTATTAAGAGGTTTGATGGAGAAGTACAAAGAGAATAAAGAGGATCTGCATATGATTTTTATTGATTTAGAAAAAAAACTTATAATAAAATTACAAGAGAAAACCTTTGGAGTGTTTTGGAGAAGAAAGGTGTTGATATGATTTATAATCAAGTCATCAAGGATATGTATGCTAGAGCTGTTACTTGTGTTCGGACAGGAGACAGTTGGATTACATCAGGGATCGAATTTATGTCCGTATCTTTTTGCTTTAGTTATGGATGCTCTTACTAGACATTGACATGAGGATGTACCTTGATGTATGCTTTTCGTTGACGATATCCTCCTTGTGGATAAGACTAGGGAAGGAGTTAAGGAAAAACTTGAATTATGGAGGTTTACATTGGAGACTAAAGGCATTCGTTTGAGTGTAACTAAAACTAAATACAAGGAATGTAATTTTAGTAGTAGTAGCTGTTGACCTCATTTTTCGTGAGGTCTAGTATTTCTCGTAGGAGTTAGGATCTAGCCTTAGGGATTCCTGCGACTATCTTAGAACCTTAGAGGTGGTGCCCGCCTCGTTTTAGTTCGACCTATTTCCTCTGCGACTATCTTAGAACCTTAGAAGTGGTGCCCGCCTCGTTTTAGTTCGACCCGTTTCCGTCTTTTTTTTGTGAGGTCTAGTCTTCCTCTTAGGGTTTAGGATCTAGCCTTAGGGATCTCCCTTTGCTATCTTAGAACCTTAGAAGTGGTCCGCCTCGTTTTAGTTCAACCTACTTTCATCCTCTTTTGGAGTTTCGCGTGTGTGGTATCGACTTCTAGCACTTAGAAGGATGAAATCGACATGAGGAAACCCAAAAGGGATTCCTATAGGACTTTTTTTGAGCCTTAGGGTGACCTTCTGCACAATTCGCACTCCCGCGCGCACAAGCTTCGCAATTCGGAGAGTCGACGTATCCGATCGCCGCAATTCGCATTGCCTGCACTGTTACTTGTCGAACGCTCAAGTAAACCTTTTGGGACGATCGACCGCGGGTCGAGATTTTGTGAAATTTGAATTTCGA
>JXCR01016501.1:236428-254735 GCA_002079205.1 Phalaenopsis hybrid cultivar
AAGTATGACATATGAATTGAGTAAACAAAATGATACAATTTAGATAAAAATTGAGCAGGTTATGATTTTATGCAATTATAATGGGATTCTAATGATGTTCACAGTTATATCCATACATTTGATAAGAGGTATAATCTTAGAGATTTATTTTTTGAATTGGATTGATAATTTGAAAGATTTATTTGAATGTTTGTCTGATTCCCAAAAAAGACTATTTATGATACAAAGTTAATGTGATATGCGCAGTTATTTTGTAGTAATGTTGTGAAAAATTTATATGGATTTATGGGAAACATAAACTTGAAGAGATGTATTTCATTTGATGTTTGTAAAGTATTAGGAAAGAGAGTTCCCTCAACCTAAGGGAAAATATGATGAGCCTTGTGGTTGCCATTAAATAAGTTTTTGATAACCACCAATTAAAACTTCTGGTAGGCACTAATTTTGAGAAAATAAGATCAAATCTTATTTTAAATAATTATTGAAATCAAGCTTCATGCTTAACATTCTCTCATTTGCAGTCTAAAGTTTTATTTTAATTGTTTAATAATTATATTTGAATATTTCTCTGTGCAGTACTTCCATGTTATCGACCATGAAGGTTAACTGTGGCTTTGCAATACCTCAATCATTAATGGAAAACTTGTCAAACTTTTCCATATTATTATACTGATTTTTTATTTTGAATTTTTTCTTTTCATATAATGCCTATCTATTTTTTTGGAAGCTCTCGCTTCACAAATTTTATTTTACATCGTGTTTTTAGAACTATCTACTGCAGCTTTCAGAACACACGGTTTTGGGACTTGTATATTTTTTGTATCTTGTGTGCTACCATCAGAGTTACTGAATTCAGGCTATAATATATTCTACAACACATTAAGTCCATTAATGAACTCTATTCACCTTCAAAATAACCTATGCACCCTTATAGACCTTAAGGGTGTCATTATCATTAGAGAATCTAAATGCCATAACACTAAGAGCATTTAAAGATATTAGATTCTTTTCCAAATCATGCATATAGCCGACTTTACTGGATAGTATAATTACACTATCATGTGTCTTTAATTTCATTACTTTGTTTAGAACTATGCAATATGAGAGGTACGTAGCTAGTTTTTTTTTAATAAAAAATGAAATGAAGGTTACACTTAGTTGTCCCAAGGTGAGTCATATACTTAAAAAATAAAAAAATAATTTAACTATATCTCTTCTATTAACTCTTGCGCCTCACATATTAAATAACAATAAATAAATGAAAAATGTATAACAATAAATAATTGAAAAATGTATCCATAAGATTTATTTAGTTGAAATTCTAACTATCAGTAATCATTATTTAAAATTGAATTAATATTTTTATTGATTGTTATTGATTAAGAAAGAAAAAAATGATAGGATTAAAGATGAAAGGAAATAGGAGAATATGGATATGATGGATGATGCGGGAAAGAAAGTAGTTCATTTATTTAATGATTCTATTGAAAATTCATTGGATGATGAGAGTAATAGGTATTTTTAAATTTAAAAGTTAGAATTTTTTTGACTTATTATATTTTTTTTATTAAGTGAGGGACATTATGAGTTGAAGAGAAAGAATTATGTTGAATTTATTTGATTATTTTGCTATAATATTTTTGTATTTTATTTTGAATACTTAGCATACTTTGCTACTTTAATGTTTGTATAAACTATTTGATGTTAGGATTTTATCATGTTACTTCTTGTTTTGCATATCTATTTTTACTTTGTTAGAATGTTAATATGCTACTCGTTATCGTATTAATATGTTAGAATATTAATATATTATTTCTTACATTGCACTTTGACGTTTATATTATAATTTTTCATTTACATAATTTTTTGAATTTGAGGTTTACGCTTTAAAATGTCTGGAGTATTGTCACTCATCTCACGGATGAAAAACGGCTTAATATCCAATTGCGCAATTTTAACTTTATTTCATAATATTAGAGCCTTTAACCATGCTCATAGTTTTATTTCTTATACAAATATAGTCACCAAAAATGGCTTATATGTTGAAAATATTTTTTAATTAGAACAAGTAATTAGAACAAGCCAGAGCCTAAAATTTATTGCTTTTTACATCTATTATTTTCTATCATCAAAACAGTCTCATAACTAGAGAAATCTGTTATAACTCTTGCATTAGTTACATCATTTTTTTTATAGTCATCATTTACTTGCTCTATCTTCCCAGAAAAGTATTTGAGAGAGCCTTCTCAGCCCTTTGAGAGAGTGGGAAACATGTAATTTTGTACTCAATTTAACCAATTCTAAAAAAAAATGCATAATCTTAATATGATTAACTTTAAGATATTTGTATTTTCTTAAAGAGTTTGTCTGTTTATTAAAGCTTAAAAGTATAATTTATCTATTTTTTAATTTTCCTTAGCATTTCGTCTTTTATAATTAATTATAGCATTTTATTAGTCTTCTTTAGGATGCATATAAATATTTATCATTTTCATTATTTATTTCATATTATATTCATCATTAGTATGATTTGATGAAGATATTCGCATGAATTTGGTTGTTAATTATGAAAATTAGAAGTTAAATTGCTGATGCGAAAGCAGATTTCGAATTTAAACCAGGTGATAGGCAATGTTGCATTTTTGAAGGATTAGGGTGACTAAGACAACCTAACTTGAGATGCGCAAACATTTAATAGACAACAAAATTTCATTCGTGCACGGAAACCAACTCATAAACAAATTAAAAGCAACATAATAAGAGAAATCATCAAAAAGGAACCCAGAATGAAAAGACTCGCCCTTGGAAGTCGTCAACATATGTGAAGTGCTCAAAATCACATCCAGGTAGCATGCTCAAAATAATTGAGGAAAATTGAAATTTTATTTCAATAATCGTTGTTAAATAGTTTTTACATGTCTTGGGAGTTTTATTGGCAACCCACAGATGAGCTATAATAAGAATCCCACTTAATTCTTATGAGTCGAGTTGAAAATAATAAATTCCAATTCTCCCAGCATATAAATAATAGGAATCAGCTTTGGATTTCAAATTTCCATATGAATTCATCCATAAATGAAAAACAAAAGGCGGCTAAGCAGTTTATAGCGATTGGTTACAAAGCAGTTTCAATACCGTTAGCAATCAACAACTTTCCATAAAGAAATTCCCAGGGCTGTTGTAGATTAGTGGCAAATTTCTAAAAGTTTATCCTAACGCATTGTTTGGTTTTATATGACCTTTTCTTGCTAACAACTATTTCATAGAGGTTCTCATAGTAAGCATTTTAATATTTTGATATGCCATCACATTGTTATTTGCTTTGAATCTATATGCCTTTTGTTCACACCAGCAGTATAATTATAATTACAATACTAAAAAAAATTGCTTTTTGTATTTCTTTTCATTCAGATTAGTTCAATTATGCAAATCTTTCAAATGATAAGGTGATATGCAATGAAAATAACATAATGCTAACATGTGTCTTAATGCATATAAATAATAGATAATTGGGATAATTTTCCACGTGACACCCAAAGTTTGCCTATTTATTGAACCAGCACACCCCTGCCCACATTCTCCCAAATATTGATTTTTTAACAACACCACCTGTATTTTTCAATTTCATTGAATTCCCAACTATTTGATTATGGCTGCACATATGCACTTGCTCAATAGTTTATATTTTTGGGTGGTTATTAGATTTGTAATTATGCATAATTTGGTTGACGCATGAGTAATTTTTTCTAATTTTATAGTATGTTCCTTGATGATGAGATGATAAAGAAAATTCAGACCATGCAAAACACAAATAGGGAATACCTATTTGTATGAAACACCTCCTAAAGAAATCTAATCCGATTGACTTGATTACGGGAGGCGATGATTCCGGAGTTATCCCTAACAACAATAGGAAAACTAAATATTTTTACTGAAAATAAATAGGTGATTATGGCCAACACATTTGAAAGGGAAAATATAACAACACGACACTTGGAAATCTGAAATAGCAACAGACAAGACACAAATACTCAAGTTAGGGCGGATCTCGAGGTGATGATGGTGATCGACAAGGATTTGGAAGGTGGTGGGATAACAGACAATATAGTTGGCTAGCTGAAAACAATAAGGCAATGATTTCCCTGGTTTTGGACTGTAAGTACGCGTTAAATATCTACGTGGCACGGTTGTCCAAAATGATGGCAGCCAAGAGGGAAAGACTGGAACATCAACGACAATGAGGACATAGGGCTGGAACAGCGATGACATAGGCTGTAGAGGGCTGGAACAGTGATGGCAGCAAATGGAAAGGGCTAGAACAGCAGTGGCAGTGAAAGGGGAGGATTGGACGACGTTGTTAGCATGGATGGAGGGCTGGAATGGTGATGCGGGATGCGGTGGACTACCAGGCAGCCAAAGGAAGGCTATCCTGGGCGGGGGCAGTGAGGAAAAGGAGAAAAAAACAAAAGGGTTGTTGTCCGTGTGGCCTGCAATAAAGAGGAATGTGGGTAGCGAAGCGGGAGCGATGTGGAAGTGTTGGGGACGAATAAACACCATCTAGAGATCAAGATACAGTCGAAGCACCACCTAAAACTCTTGGATACATCCCTCGAAAGGAAGAAGAGGCGCCAATGGCTGTCCTGATACCACATGAAAAACTAACCCTGAATCCTCGCAAAATCAAATATATAATAAGAGGATAACTAAGAGTGACACAAGAGAATTGACTGACTTCTCAAAAGGAAGTAAACCTGAACCGGTTTGGTCTAGGCAAACATGCGAGACACATGTTTTTGGTCGCAGAAAGTACCACGTGCGGGTTGCGGTTTTGAGTTCTCCTGGGGGTTGGACACCCTGCGTCAGGCGTTTGGTCGTGGAAAGTTCCACATGCAGGTTGCGGTTCCAAGTTCGCCTGGGGCCTGCACTCCCCGCATCAGGCGATTTGACTGAGAGGCGTTGCGCCTTTGTACCAACATGAGATTTGGTTCTCTACTGGTTGAAAATTTCCTTGTTCACCTTCTTTTAAAGAAATTGTTATTGAGGGTCTATTTGGGGCAGCTGCAACTTATCCAGCTTCTGCTGATAAGCAGTTTATCCTGATAATCTGCCGATGACCAGCTGATCTGGATAAGTTGTCTGGCTGTTTGGTTAGTGCGTCTGGAAAATAGCTGATTCTGTAAAATTGACCATTCTGCCCCTGTTTTGAATAAACTGTTAAGCTGTTTGGTTAGTGCGTTTTGTAAACAGCTTATTTGCAAATTTTTTTAGTTGAATGAATAATCTGTGTAGCAGAATGTTATTTTCTCAAATGTCAAGAAATGAAAATGCAAAAAAGTTTAATAATATTTATATAACTCAAAAAAGTTGTGATTACATCAAAAAAATATAGTGATATATATAAAAGTTCATTACACATTTATGAAACTCTAATATGGATTATAATAAGACCCAAAAAAAAAGAAGAAATAACATNGGGCTGAAAGAACTTTGATTGCGACACTTGTAGCATCTAGATTGCACTAGCGACTGCACCGCCTCCCAAAGCACCTGAAAATTTTTTCCCACTTGCGAGCAAACATCCATCTCAGTCCAATCTTCTGGGACTGCTCATCACATATATATTGTTGAATTCTCCCTGCTCTGGTTTGACGGTAGTCTGAATATCTTTGAATGGTGGTGGCCATGACAATAAGATATCGATCATGATGTCTTGAAATGACTGTTTGTCGTGACTATCCCGTGTCTGGAATCGGAGCTTCATTTCTATCATCATCCATTATCACCAAAATCGATCTCACCAACGCTTCTCTACTGGCAAGGGAATTTGTGATCTCGAATTTCACTAAAAATAGAAGGATGATGCGATTACAATCCTTGGTGAAGGAGTAGATGTTACTGAACCTATTGTGTTGAGTCCTACGATCGAATTTCCATGTTCTCCTCGATAATTGGGGCAGGCATCTATTGGTTCCACGTCACACCACACCAGATCCTCCAACTGGCTTCCAATAAAAAACTCCACTAGGTACCTCCTTCAATGCTGACTATATTCTCCTTCTTCAGCCACATCAGAGAATACATGTGAGAATGCTTGAGTTATGAGGCCCAATTTCTCCACCATTTGTGTAGACGTCACTTTCTTATTGCTCTGCCTATTGATAGTGAAACTCCATACCTTGTTGTTCACAGTGTAATAGGTGTAAAATATGTTGTGATGAAGCCACTACGGCTCCCTCATTTCCTCAGTCTATAAGAACTGTCAAACCACGAGCATCTCGCCCTCATATGGTGGAAGATGGTACACCTCACCCTATTTTTCAATTGCCTTTGCATCGCTAATCTCCTCCACTGCACTTTGCTTGATGAAGGACACAACTAGTCTCTTCGGGTAACTGGAGGCGGTGTGCCTAAATCCATGACATCTGAAACATTTTCGGGTGGGACTGTGGTAGGTTTGCTGCTTTTCTCTGGCTTCCTCTCACTCTGGGTGGTTTTGTTCTTATCCGAACTAGTTTTCTCAATTCATTGAGGGGTGCTCCTGCTGATGTCTCCAATTGCGAGTGGTTGCTTAAATGGTGGTGGTTGTCTGCTCTGTTTTTGTTGTCTCTCTATCTTCAGGGCTAAGGTTCGAACATCTTCCAGTGACCAATAAGGCTCCAACTATACAATGTTGTTGATAGCGAGCTTCAAACTCACGAGATAACGGGCTATTGAATGTTCCTTTGGCTCAATCATCTCACACTTTATCTGCAACTGGTCAAATTGTGTTGTGAACTCTTGCACTGATTGGTCTCTCTGTTGTAGGTGAGGGAGTCTCAGAAACATATCCTGGCGGTAATGAAGAGGTAGATATTTTCTCTGCATATCCTTCCTCACGTTCTCCGACTTGGTAATATTGTCACTGCCCTCTCTCTTTCCCTGCCTCTGTAAGTTTTCCCACCATTAGGAAACACTCCTTTTTAGCTTGATGACCACTAGTTTCACCCGTATATTCTTTGGCACTTCCTTGTACTTGAAGTTTCACTCAACTAATTGCAATCATTCGATAAAGTCATCTTGATCCATATCTCCATAAAACTCCGGTAGGTCTACTTTGATGTTGAAATTCCCATGTCCTCCATATGTGGTCTCTTCTCTCGGCCTCCTTTGGTACTCGATTCCAAAATATCATGACCTATCTTCTTCATCACTAAGGTCCTTCCTATGGAAGAGATTCAGATCCTCATCATTCTCCCCTTCGACTCTCCATGTCACGATTGAGGGTAATCTCTCCATGGGTTCCAGCATCATTCTTTGCAAAACTCTGCTGAAGAAGATGTAGCTCTCACTGTATCTCTACCTGGGTATATTTGGGCCTATATCACCTTGGTGGCATGGTTAGGGGTTATGAGTTGTGGGAGTGGAAAGGGTATTTGGTGGTAGAAAAAAAAAATTGGTGGAGATGGTTTAGGCATGACGGATGCTAAGAAACTTTAGGATAAGACTAGGAATAACCTAGTTCTGATATCAACTAATACCAGAGTTAACCCAAAATCCAACATGAATGTAGATTTTATTTCACAAAATAGAAAAGGGGTTACAACCAAGACTCAAAAAAAAAGAAAAAAAAAGGGATACAACACTAGTATCCCGCTAGGGAAAGACAGGATAACTGTTCGACCATTGGTGAGGTGGCCGGTAATAGGAGTTTGACGAGTTGTAGACTATAGGGGAGAGAGGCGATAGTGAATAGGTAGGATAGAGGAGGGGTGGTTGCAGTTAGGAGTATGCGGGTAGCGACAACTTTAGGTGGCTGCAGGAGGAGCAATGGCTGGCAAGCACCGGGAAAAGGGTGCAAGAGATGGGGTCGACAGAGGACTGGTAGAACAGGGAAAGGTTTGTAGCGGGTAAAGGGGTGCAGTAAGGGAAGCGACAGTGGTAAGGANGGTTGGGTAGGTTGGCTATTGTTTAGTAGGGATGGGGTAATGCCGACAACAGAGAAACAAGAGAGATGGGGGTGTAGGGAAGATGTTAGCAAATAAGAAAGGAAAGATACGCACTATAGCAGACAAGTTATAGTTGGAGCATCTTCTTGCCATCGGATACAACCCTATAACGGAAAAACGGAACACCGACGATTGTTCTGATAGAATTCTCAAAGCAAAAACTAACCCTAATGAAATAAAACACACACATACACACACACACACAACACACACAGACACAAGAGATATATATCTATATATATATATATATATATATATCTATATATATATATATATATATAGCCTGGACCAAAGGGTTGGCCATCCTCCTTGTTCCCCTATTGAACCGGTTCAGCCCCTAGGCGAGCCCCGTGTAAGAATTAATGTAGTCGACCCCACTTGGTAGTGTAAAGGCTTGTTATTGTTGTGTCTTTCAAACCGTGTATCATAGATTTATTTTGTTTCATTATATGACATGTTGCTTCAAATTAGTATCAAGATTGCATCAACATGTTACCTAAAAGTATGACATATGAATTGAGTAAACAAAATGATACAATTTAGATAAAAATTGAGTAGGTTATGATTTTATGCAATTATAATGGGATTCTAATGATGTTCACAGTTATATCCATACATTTGATAAGAGGTATAATCTTAGAGATTTATTTTTTGAATTGGATTGATAATTTGAAAGATTTATTTGAATGTTTGTCTAATTCCCAAAAAGACTATTTATAATACAAAGTTAATGTATATGCGCAGTTATTTTGTAGTAGTGTTGTGAAAAATTTATATGGATTTATGGGAAACATAAACTTGATGAGATGTATTTCATTTGATGTTTGTAAAGTTTTAGGAGAGAGAGTGCCCTCAACCTGAGGGAAAATATGATGAGCCATAAAATAATTATAAAAGATAGATCAATAACTAAAAAATGAGCACTGGACTTTATGTGGTTTAGCTTGAGTAAACTAATATCCATAGCTACACCGAGATCTAATAGTATACTATATTTTAAAATAGACATGGAGAATTACACTTCATATAAAATTAGAGATATTGACAAAGATGATAGTTTATCTAGTTGAGAAAAAAATGCAGTTACTATTACAAATATGTGGGCTATACTTTTTTCTTGAAGATGTTGAAGAACTCCACTTGCAAGAACTGAAATGTTCTCTTTCTTTCTTTCGTGGATGAACCCCTTTTCTCTCTCTCTCTTTTACTCTCCTCTTTTTGCTTCTTCTTATGGATTCTACAAGTAATTACGTGTGTTTATGCAGTTAAGTGTTTGCAGTCTACCATTAATTATCAATCACCATTGAAGACTTGTAGCTTAAATTTTACTTTCATGTTAGTCTCAATTTAAGACTTTATGACGGCCTCTACTGAAGACTATGGTTGCCTTTATCAAAGATTTTTTAGTAACCACCAATTCAGGACTTTAGGATAGCCTCTATTGTAGATTGTGGTTGCCATTAAATAAGTTTTTTTGATAACCACCAATTAGGACTTCTGGTAGGCACTAATTTTGAGAAAATAAGATCAAATCTTATTTTAAATAATTATTGAAATCAAGCTTCATGCTTAACATTCTCTCATTTGGAGTCTAAAGTTTTATTTTAATTGTTTAATAATTATATTTGAATATTTCTCTGTGCAGTACCTCCATGTTATCATCCATGAAGGTTATCTGAGGCTTTGCAATACCTCAATCATTAATGGAAAACTTGTCAAACTTTGCCATATTATTATATTGATTTTTTATTTTGAATTTTTTCTTTTCATATAATGCCTATCTATTTTTTTGGAAGCTTTCGCTTGACAAATTATTTTACATCGTGCTTTTAGAACTATCTAGAGTAGCTTTCAGAACACACGGTTTTGGGACTTGTATATTTTTTGTATCTTGTGTGATACCTTCAGAGTTACTGAATTCAGGCTATAATATATTCTACAACACATTAAGTCCATTAATGAACTCTATTCACCGTCAAAATAACCTATGCACCTTATAGACCTTAAGGGTGTCATTATCATTAGAGAATCTAAATGCTATAACACTAAGAGCATTTAAAGATATTAGATTCTTTTCCAAATCATGCATAGCCTACTTTACTGGATAGTATAATTACACTATCATGTGTCTTTAATTTCATTACTTTGTTTAGAACTATGCAATATGAGGGGTACGTAGCTAGTTTTTTTTATAAAAAATGAAATGAAGGTTACACTTAGTTGTCCCAAGGTGAGTCATATACTTTAATTTCGAGGCTATTCGTAATTTAAAAAATAATATTGTCTATATATCTCATTTTTTTAACTATATCTCTTCTATTAACTCTTGCGCCTAACATGTTAAATAACAATAAATAAATGAAAAATGTATCCATAAGATTTATTTAGTTGAAATTCTAACTATTAGTAGTCATTATTTAAAATTGAATTAATATTTTTGTTGATTGTTATTGATTAAGAAAGAAAAAAATGATTGGATTAAAGATGAAAGGAAATAGGAGAATATGGATACGACTATGGATGATGCGGGAAAAAAAGTAGTTCATTTATTCAATGATTCTATTGAAAATTCATTGGATGATGAGAGTAATAGGTATTTTTAAATTTAAAAGTTAGAATTTATTTGACTTATTATATTTTTTTATTAAGTGAGGGGCATTATGAGTGGAAGAGAAAGAATTATGTTGAATTTATTTGATTATTTTGCTATAATATTTTAGTATTTTATTTTGAATACTTAGCATACTTTGCTACTTTAATGTTTGTATAACCTATTTGATGCTAGGATTTTATCATGTTACTTCTTGTTTTGCATATCTATTTTTACTTTGTTAGAATGTTAATATGCTACTTGTTATCGTATTAATATGTTAGAATATTAATATATTATTTCTTACATCGCACTTTGACATTTATATTATAATTTTTCATTTACATAAATTTTTGAATTTGAGGTTTACGCTTTAAAATGTCTGGAGTATTGTTACTCATCTCACGGATGAAAAACGGCTTAATATCCAATTGCACAATTTTAACTTTATTTCATAATATTAGAGCCTTTAACCATGCTCATAGTTTTATCTCTTATACAAATATAGTCACCAAAAATGGCTTATATGTTGAAAATATTTTTTAATTAGAACAAGCCAGAGCCTAAAATTTATTGCTTTTTACATCTATTATTTTCTATCATCAAAACAGTCTCATCAATTTCATAACTAGAGAAATCTGTTATAACTCTTGCATTAGTTACATCATTTTTTTTATAGTCATCATTTACTTGCTCTATCTTCCCAGAAAAGTAATGCTTTTTTATGTGTCCTTTTTTCTTATATTTTATAGTTATTTTGAGAATTATTTTAATCATGATTAGAAAATCATAAGGCCTCCCTTTAGCCTACAATAAAACATCATCTAGTTTGTTGCTTCTCACGTATTTAGAAATCTCCTTTTTTGAAAGAAGTGAATTTTTGAGATTTTCTAAATTTAATGTGTTACGATCATATAATATGTTAACTTGAAAGTGCTTGTAAGTTGGAGATAAAGAGCATAATAATTATAAAGCTTGATATGTATCATAAAAAATCACTCCAATTTTTATTTTATCTTGAATGATAGAATTAAAATTATTCAAATGTGGTTTAATATATATATCATAGTACATGCGAAGCAAATAATCTCTACATATATGAAAATGTTTATTGGCTAGAACTTTGGTTATATAGAACGACTCAAGCTTGGGCTACAAAATTTTATGTATTTGTTTGCTCTAAGATCTCTGTCAAAACCTCAAACACCATTGAATCTTTGAGGGAGCCTTCTCAGCCCTTTGAGAGAGTGGGAAACATGTAATTTTGTACTCAATTTAACCAATTCTTAAAAAAATGCATAATCTTAATATGATTAACTTTAATATATTTGTATTTTTTTAAAGAGTTTGTCTGTTTATTAAAGCTTAAAAGTATAATTTATCTATTTTTTAATTTTCCTTGGCATTTCGTCTTTTATAATTAATTATAGCATTTTATTAGTGTTCTTTAGGATGCATATAAATATTTATCATTTTCATTATTTATTTCATATTATATTCATCATTAGTATGATTTGATGAAGATATTCGCATGAATTTGGTTGTTAATTATGAAAATTAGAAGTTAAATTGCTGATGCGAAAGCAGATTTGGAATTTAAACCAGGTGATAGGCAATGTTGCACTTTTGAAGGATCAGGGTGATTAAGACAACCTAAGTTGAGATGCGCACACATTTAATAGACAACAAAATTTCATTCATGCACAGAAACCAACTCATAAACAAATTAAAAGCAACATAGAAATCATCAAAAAGGAACCCAGAATGAAAAGACTCGCCCTTGGAAGTCGTTAACATATGCGAAGTGCTCAAAATCACATCCAGGTAGCATGCTCAAAATAATTGAGGAAAATTGAAATTTTTTTTCAATAATCATTGTTAAATAGTTTTTGCATGTCTTGGGAGTTTTATTTTTAACCCACAGATGATCTATAATAAGAATCCCACTTAATTCTTATGAGTCGAGTTGAAAATAATAAATTCCAATTCTCCCAGCACATAAATAATAGGAATCAGCTTTGGATTTCAAATTTCCATATGAATTCATCCATAAATGAAAAGCAAAAGGCGGCTAAGCAGTTTATAGCGATTGGTTACAAAGCAGTTTCAATACCGTTAGCAATCAACAACTTTCCATAAAGAAATTCCCAGGGCTGTTGTAGATTAGTGGCAAATTTCTAAAAGTTTATCCTAACGCATTGTTTGGTTTATATGACCTTTTCTTGCTAACAACTATTTCATAGAGGTTCTCATAGTAAGCATTTTAATATTTTGATATGCCATCACATTGTCATTTTCTTTGAATCTATATGCCTTTTGTTCACACCGGCAGTATAATTATAATTGCAATACTAAAAAAATTGCTTTTTGTATTTCTTTTCATTCAGATTAGTTCAATTATGCAAATCTTTCAAATGATAAGGTGATATGCAATGAAAATAACATAATGCTAACATGTGTCTTAATGCATATAAATAATAGATAATTGGGATAATTTTCCACGTGACACCCAAAGTTTGCCTGTTTATTGAACCAGCACGCTCCTGCCCACATTCTCCCAAATATTGATTTTTTAACAACACACCACCTGTATTTTTCAATTTCATTGAATTCCCAACTATTTGATTATGGCTTGCACATATGCACTTTCTCAATAGTTTATATTTTTGGGTGGTTATTAGATTTGTAATTATGCATAATTTGGTTGACGCATGAGTAATTTTTTTTAATTTTATAGTATGTTCCTTGATGATGAGATGATAAAGAAAATCAAGACCATGCAAAACACAAATAGGGAATACCTGTTTGTATGAAACACCTCCTAAAGAAATCTAATCCAATTGACTTGATTACGGGAGGCGATGATACCGGAGTTATCCCTAACAACAATAGGAAAACTAAATATTTTTACTGAAAATAAATAGGTGGTTATAGCCAACACATTTGAAAGGAAAAATATAACAACATGACGCTTTGAAATCTGAAATAGCAACAGACAGAACACAAATACTCAAATTAGGGCGGATCTCGAGGTGCTGATGGTGATCGACAAGGATTTGGAAGTTGGTGGGAACAGACAAGATAGTTGGCTAGCTGAAAACAATAAGACAATGATTTCCCTGGTTTTGGACAGTAAGTACACGCCAGATATCTACACGGCACGGCTGTCCAAAATGATGGCAGCCAAGAGGGAAAGACTGGAACATCAACGACAATGAGGACATAGGGCTGGAACAGCGATGACAGCAAATGGGAAGGGCTAGAACAGCAGTGGCAGTGAAAGGGGAGGATTGGAAATAAATAGGTGGTTATAGCCAACACATTTGAAAGGGAAAATATAATAACATGATGCTTGGAAATTTGAAATAGCAACAGACATGACACAAATACTCAAATTAGGGCGGATCTCGAGGTGCTGATGGTGATCGACAAGGATTTGGAAGGTGGCGGGATAACAGACAAGATAGTTGGCTAGCTGAAAACAATAAGGCAATGATTTCCCTGGTTTTGGACAGTAAGTACGCGTCAAATATCTACGTGGCACGGTTGTCCAAAATGATGGCAGCGAAGAGGGAAAGATTGGAACATCAACGACAATGAAGACATAGGGTTGGAACAGCGTTGGCATAGGGTATGGCGGGCTGGAACAGCGATGACAGCAAATGGGAAGGGCTAGAACAGCAGTGGCAGTGAAAGGGGAGGATTGGACGGCGTTGGTAGCGTGGATGGAGGGCTAGAATGGTGATGCGGGATGCGGTGGACTACTGGGCAGCCAAAGGAAGGCTATCCTGGGCGGGGGCAGCGAGGAAAAGGAGAAAAAAAAAAACAGAAGGGTTGCTGTCCGGGTGTCCTGCAGTAAGGAGGAATGTGGGTAGCGAAGCGAGAGTGATGTGGAAGTGTCGGGGAAGGATAAACACCATCTGGAGACCAAGATACAGTCAAAGCACCACCTAAAACTCTTGGATATGTCCCTCGAAAGGAAGAAGAGATGCTGGTGGCTGTCCTGATACCACATGAAAAACTAACCCTGAATCCTCACAAAATCAAATATATAATAAGAGGATAACTAAGAGTGACACAAGAGAATTGACTGAATTCTCAGAAGGAAGTAAACATGAACCGGTTTGGTCTAGGCAAACATGCGAGACACATGTTTTTGGTCGTGGAAAGTACCATGTGCGGGTTGCGGTTCTGAGGTCTCCTGGGGTTGGATACCTTGCGTCAGGCGTTTGGTCGTGGAAAGTTCCACGTGCAGGTTTCGGTTCTGAGTTCGCTTGGGGGCTGCACTCCCCGCATCAGGCGATTTGACTGAGAGGCGTCGCGCCTTTGTACCAACATGAGATTTGATTCTCTAATAGTAAAAAATTTCCTTGCTCACCTTCTTCTAAAGAAATTGTTATTGATTTTTTGGGCATTTTTAATGTCAATCAAAATTTTATACGAAATAGTTCAACTGCAGCGCTATTTCTGATTACACTGAGTTTTGATAGCTTCAAATTTCTTGCTGATTTCCTTAACTTGACCAATCATTAGGTGCCTATTTGGTTTGATTTAAAGGTGATGCAATGTAAAATGAATGTAACACAGAAGTAATATATTGTATTTGGAATTCTATGAAGTTATTTTGTTCAATGTAAAATAAATACACAATTATATATATTTTTTGTTAGATTTGAAATAGGATGAAAATAATTCATTCGAAGTATGTGAGGTTTTATATAAACTTGTTAGCAGCCAATGGAGTTAAGAAGCTGCAGGCGGTGGCTGGCGGTGGCAAGGGTGGGGGTTTATAGGGGCAGGCTGCAGAGGAGGTGGTGGGGGCAGGCAATGGTTGACGGTGGCGAATGGTGGTGACCGGCAATGGCAGCGGTACTGTTGGCTGCGACGGATGGTGGAGGGCAGGAGTTGGGCAGCGGTGGCGGGCCGCGACCAACAATACTTTTGATGGAGCGATGCATTTGGAATTCACCCAAATCCAATGAATTCCAAATACTCAGAAAATGAACTAATGAATGAATTCTAAATAAATACATTCAAAATTTACATTGCATTTGGAATTCTTTTGACCAAACACCCGGATTTTAAAAGCCATGCAAAAATAATGCAACACACTTCTTCGCTGCGGACTAAACAATCCCTAGATTATCGTTTGGTTTATATTTTATATTTGAGTTTTCATCAAAGGATCATGGATTTATATTCTAATTGAAGGTTCCGAAACCATAAATCGTAGATTTATTTATCTTTATTCATTACATCATCAAATGTATCAAGGGCCTTACCACATCTTTGAATTGTTTCCCTTCCATGTCAATCGTANGCAGAGAATGAACTATTGAATGAATTCTAAATACATTCAAATTTTACAGTGCATTTGGAATTTTTTTGACCAAACACCCGGATTTTAAAAGCCATGCAAAAAGAATGCAACACACTCCTTTTGCTGCCGACTAAACAAACCCTAGATTATCGTTTGGTTTATATTTTTTTTTGAGTTTTCATCAAAGGATCATGGATTTATATTCTAATTGAAGGTTCTGAACCATAAATCCTAGATTTATTCATCTTCATTCATTACATCATCAAATGTATCAAGGGCCTTACCACATCTTTGAATTGTTTCCCTTCCATGTCAATCGTAAATTTGTATCAAATAGGTATCCCGAGGCAACTCCACAAACAGTTGGACATGGTTAAAATATCAGTCAAGCTGAATGTTGATCTCCAGCTCAATGAAGCTCTCCTGATTTTTCTGAATTTTCTCGAGTTTTTCAGATTTTCCGGTTTGATTTTTTATTTTTATCTTTTTACAGTTAATGCGGAAGTTGTTCTTAAGGCAACAAATGTAGATGGAGTGTATAATGAAGACCCCAAAACACACCCAGATGCTCGCCTTCTTGACACCCTAAGCTATCAGGATGTAACTACAAAGGATCTCTCAGTAATGGACATGACTGCCATCACACTCTGCCAAGAAAACAATATTCCTGGTAAACCTCTTATCATCTATATAACATATCCTCTTCTTCACCTAAAATATTTGCCTTTCAAACTATCTGAAAATCTCTCGAAATTATTGAAAGTGTGAGCCCATCCATTCCTCAGTGGTTGGGGAAGCTTGTTAGCTTATCCCTCAAAGAAGGGAAATTGACATACATGCCACACAATTCTCACGTATTTACATTCCTAACACCCAAATTTTGATATTTACATCTATAACACCTTGGTGTTATAAATCTATGAATGTTTTAGGTGTTAGATATGCAAGTACATAAGAATAATCTGTAGCTATGAAAAAATGCTATCGAAAATAAATTTTCTGCTTCTCCAGTTGTGGTCTTCAACTTGAATAAACCTGGGAACATTGCAAAAGCAATTGTCGGTGAGAAGGTTGGCACTTTCATTGGTGGACCTAACAATGAGCGAACACTCATCTGTAAAGTGCAGCAAGGTTGATGTTGACGACACTGAACATTTTTGAGGTGTAAAAGTTATTTACCATAGTACCAAGAGCAACTTTTAATGATTTTCTTAAACATGATTTAAAGCCCTCTTTAATGTACATGACTTTTGTAGTTTTAGGTTCGGAAAATTTTTATTGGAATCGGAGAAATTTATTACAAGGCTTTCTTTGGTCCATAGATTTGGGTATATTTGTATATACTCTGGAATATAGGCTCTGTTTGACGAGGCGGTGAAGTTCCTTTTGGTTGGAGCGAACACCAACCTTTAAAAAAAATTTCGTTTGGTGAAACAATGGAATACTAATGTCTCCCGAAGTCTTTTGTACAAAAAACGGTAAATCTTCGCCATTTCAACTTATCTTCAATTCGACGAACGCAGGTTTTAAAATAAATTTGGTGAACTGTGCAGGTTTCTATAAGCTCAAATGTTTTATTTTTTGTTGATTTTGAGATAGGTCGTTGTTGATGGACTTAGATTTGTAAATGTCTATAGAGTCTGTATTATATAAAACATTTTGAGGTTTTCTGACTTTGAGGGCTGTGTTGTCATTTCTTGATAGAGGATTTCTTATTCGTCTGAAACCGTCCTTCTGGTTCAATGTTATCACTTTATGGTATCATATGCTGATTTTGTTTTTATATTATTATTATATGAACTCAATTTATTTAGTTATTTGGCATCTGTTTTAAGGGGATTTGGTACATTTTTTTTTTCATGGAAACTTGTGTACATGCCACACAGTTCTTGTGTATTTACAGGTACCTAAAATTTGATATTTATATTTATAATACATTGGTGCTGAAACTTATGCATAAAAAATGTGTTTTAATTTGAGAAAGTTGAAAAGTAGTGATATTTTTTATGTAATGTAAAAAATTTGAGTGGCATATATGTAATTATGAATACTTGAGCGATAGATATGTAAATATATAAGAATTATGTGGCATGCAAGAAATTAAATTTTTTTTTTCAATTTAAAAATATC
The DNA here is from genome assembly GCA_002079205.1 of Phalaenopsis hybrid cultivar. Lineage (NCBI taxonomy): Eukaryota > Viridiplantae > Streptophyta > Magnoliopsida > Asparagales > Orchidaceae > Phalaenopsis > Phalaenopsis hybrid cultivar. Next base: position 254,454 of record JXCR01016501.1, read on the forward strand.
TCACATTATGCTTGCTAAGGAACCTTATTAGACATTTTTATTATCATTATTTTTTAACTAGGCACATTTGGGACATATTTGGCTTATATCAGAACTATGTAGCATGTGTTAGACATGCATGCTTTAATATTATATAATATTAGCATGTCATAGGCCAAGAGTAGTCAACGCATAAGTTAATTTAAACTCGATTGAGAGATATTAGTATGAACATGAATTGGGCAATGTATGAATAATAATAAATTTATGATATATATATATATATATATATATATATATATA
>JXCR01016501.1:255164-278806 GCA_002079205.1 Phalaenopsis hybrid cultivar
ATAGATATTTGAAGTTTTATACCATAAAAACTTTATTATTTTTATAATTTTTAATTAGAAAGTTATAGCAATAATTTTAGTCATTTATGATTGCTACCTAACGCCTTTCTGTCGCTAATAAATTGAAAATTTAGAGCATGCACATGGATACCATCGAATTTCTTTGTATTTACATATATAGCACCTAAATTTTACTTCTTATACTTGCACCACTCAAGTCTTTTATATCAAATTAAAAATATTAATATTTTAATTAACAAAAAGCGAAAACATCTGTTCATGTTGAAACACTTTTTCTATCCGGACACCTAAAGTGCTTCTACGTGGGGTGCAAGTTATTATTGAGTTATTTTCAGGTTATTTTTGGGTTGTTTTCAATAATTCCGAAATAGCCCAGAAATACCTAAAAATAAAGACTGCGGGTTATTTCGAGATTACTGAAAATAATCCAGAAATAATCTGAAAATAACTCAGGAATACCCTGCGCCGCACGTTGAGATACGTCAGGAGTCCGCACAGAAAAATTTTTGGACAACGAGGCATTTATGCAAAAATTGAATTATAAGTCCTTAGCTATTTAAATACATAAGAATTGAGCGGTATGAATGTGAATCTTCCACTTTAGAAATAATTACATGTCCCACACTTCGAAAGAAAAGTTCCATCAATCGCATAATTATTGGTTTTAAACGGAAAACATAGGCTTTGTTGTGGGACCAATATCACGAATTTTAGGCTGCAGGTCTATGATTAAACTTCATAAAAAATTAGAAATAAAACAATTTTGTCGTCAAAGTGAAACATAGTTCTGATGGGCATTATACATGTATTATTTTATAATAAATGAATTACATGAGATATTATTTTAATAATTATCAAATATATTTATTATTATTTTTTAATTTTATACAAAAATAATGGATTCAAAATTATTATTTATCTTATTCTTGGATTTATGGTCAGCAAACACCAAAAGAGGAACTTCTGTTTGATAACAAGCCTACGTTAAATTAATTTTTTTATTTTATTACAAAAATGATAATTAAGCTAGAAATTAATTATAAAAATTAACTTTACATTGAAGACTTGTTCAAATGAGTGTTAAAAAATTGACCAGATATGCAAACTTGAATTGAACACAACTCAAAAAATTTAGATTCAGGTTGACCCAATAAATTTTTGAGTTACACTCAGGTCTAAGATCTTGGCACGTTTAAAAAATTTTGTCGAGTTCAAGTTGACCTGCCAACTTGAAATTGACTTATACTTGAGTTAAATAAAAGCTGAGTTTACCCCCAAATAACTATTATGCCTATATTAAACGGCATATGCAGGTTATATTCAAGTCGGTCGGTTTGAAGCCGAGTAAGGTTTGGGTTAGACTTTCTTACCAATTTAATATTTTAAGTTGTGATCAGGTTAAGCAATATCATGTTAGATTGGTTTGGGATTAGACTCCAACATGACTCGTGAATCCGATTTGACACTCCTAATCTTAAGCATAAAAAAATCATGACACCTAAAGTAAAGAACATAGGCCAAACTGCCAAAAGTTCTATAATTCTCTTCATCAAAATAATAATTGGATAATAAATAAATAAATTTCAACATAATAAAATAACTGCTCGCTAATATTTTAACTTTTAAATAAAATCAAATAAAATTCAACATAAAAGCAAGAATAAATAATTCATGATTTGATATCTTCATCGCTTGTTTATTGGAGCTTATTTTTCCACGATGAAAATTCTCGTTTGAAATGATTGTTAGTTATGTAGATGGCTGCTCTCACAAGGCAGTCTCATCTTAACAGGTATCTGCAAAGTTTGATTGGACTAACTTTGAGTTCAAGATATTGGTTTTATTTTGAATTTATTTAGGATTTGAAAAATTATTGAATAATTTAATGTTTCAGACTTTCTGAATGCTGAGCCATAAATAGAGACTAACTATTGAAACGTTAGAAGGAATGAAAGAAGAGTATTTTGTTATGTTCTAAGAAATTCACTGTTTGGATTTGTATAATGATTTCACATATAAAAATAAATGAATAAAAAAAGTACCCAAGTTATTAAAATTTTTATGTAGGAATTTTAGAAAAAAATTATAGTGATTATAAAGACTTATTTCCTTTTCAGTTGGGAAAGACGTTATGAAGTTTAGTTTGCAGATTTATCTTTTGGTGAATGGTAGAGAATACCGGAGATGTGATGAAAGATGATGAGGGGTGGTAGACTATCTGAGTTGGGCATTGATGGTAGAACGACGATAACAAAAGTATGATAGTCAGCTGATGATGGAAAGATGACGATTGATAGATGATGATGGTTAGATAAAAATAGAAGAACAAATGTTATGAGGTTAAGCAAATATAATTATATAACGATAATCACGGATCATCCTCAGTGGGTGGTGATTATTGGTGCCAACTCTTGGGTTCGGGTTTAAAGCTTTTTAGATCTTCAAGCTCTTTTTTTGATAAGAAGAATGATAGTTTTTTATTAGAGATATTTTAATTATTTTACGCAAAATTTCACAGCACTTCATTGAACAACCCATATTAGTTCCTTTGATCATTGAATGTTGACCTAAAAATTGTCTACATTACGTTAAAATTGAGTGGTATTGGGCTTACTAAGTCTCTCATTGAGACACTCAATTTATTACAAATATATAAGATTTCGGGATATTTAACTTTTTAATTAACGTCCCCGAATTTTTAATGTTCCTAAAAATATTTGTTTCAAGCTCAGTGAGACTCAAATCAGATAACTTTTAATATTGTTGAGTTTTTCTTATCAAGACGATCAATTTGACAATAATTTTGTTAAAATCATTGAATGAATATTCCTAAGTAATTCTAGATGTTTTGTTATAAATTCAAAAATTGCATAAAAATGCATTTTAATTGGTGCTCGATCAAGTGAATTTTTAATGATATAATATTAGTCCTCCTTTTGTTTTAATATAAAAAATTGTATCATTCAAAAATGTTGATTAAGCCTTTTAAAAAATTATAGTGCAAATACATGTCAAAAAAATCACAAAGCAATGAAATACAATGTAAAAGATTTGTAGAGTGCTCTTATTATAATGTATTTGAAATACTTTAAAGTTGTGTTATTCAATGTAAAATAAAAGTTGGATATATATATATATATATATATATATATANGGGGCGCAGATGGTGGCCATGGCTTAGGCAGCTATCTACCTATAATATTTTATGGTGTAACTCAAATTCGATCAAATCGGTCACCGAATTCTAAATTCAGAGAATATGAATCATATCTTCAAATTCATTCATATTTTTTATTATATTTGTAATTCTTCGTACAAAATAAACACAGCATATGAACTTCTCCGTAAAAAGGTTACAGTACAGTGCAAATCTTTCCAATTAAAGAGCCGCTTAGTTTATGCCTATCCCATCTTTGGAGAACTTATTCTTTCAATTACAGTATTTTTCACTCCACAAGTTTCTTAATGTGATAGCATCCTCCCGATATGGGCTGTTTGGTACGGTGGAAAATGAACACAAGTTAAAAGAAACATTGTGACTAAAATATAGCATATTTAAAATACTTTAGAATTGTTGATTGGATGAAAAATAAATATAGAAATTATTTTTTTATTTAAATTAAAGTAAAGCAAACAAAAAATTCAATAAAAGAAGAGTAGTGATCAACGAGTGGCAAGCAGCCGTGGCGACAGACCATGAATTAATATGGCGACAATGAATTGATGGCATTGGCAGCAACAACAATGATCTATCAAAATAACTTTTCAGTCTGACAAATTGAACAAGGAAAGCCTTGCCGCAGTCCAACAAATTCAAGTGAAAAAAGGTCTCACTCTATACATAAAAGCTGCAGTGTAACGCCGCAATTATTCATGCAAAATATAAGCACCTTCAGGCTATTTTTCCAACACTGCCATCAAAAAGCGCAGGCAAATGTATACAAGTTCTATACATGAATATTTGGTATTGTGCATCTTTATACAACAAAAACAAAGATGACCACCCAATCACACACATGTAATTTCTAATTCTCAATCAAGGCAAATGATCAAAAGAATAACCATCCTATAATGATTAATGCATTCAATTTAGTATATCTCTCGTATTAATAATAACTTAATCCAGCATTCATAAAAAAAACCTAAAAATCTATTAAATTGGCCACGATAAAATAAAAAAAAATTACAATTTGAAAAAGCTTAAACACACCAGTCTGTAATACGACATTGGATCATACAAATGCAATTCATAAACAACAATATCTGTAGATAATAATGCTATCTAAGTAGCAACAATATGTGTAGATAATATTAAAAAGAAGGCTCATGTGTATCGTGTCAGGGAAAACCATCATAAATTATCTGCCAACCACCTTTTCCTCTCTACCCCCCCTACCACAAAATTCAATTCTCTTCTTCCTTTTCCTCCTCTAAGAATCCTTAAACTGTTTAAACAAATCCCACATAGCCGCTCCCGGAGAAGGAAACGAAGGGGTCGACAGGAACTTACCCGGAGTCGCACCGAACAAGTTTCCGCCGCTAAACGCCGGAGATGGCCGGCCGCCAGCCAACCCAACAGGGCTCATATCATGTAAGAAGCTCAGAAAGCTAGGGTCGAGATAAGAAGGCGAAAAGAAGCAGGGCGATATGGGCGGCAGTGAAGCCGGAACCGGCGACAGAATCCCCGGGTTAGTCGCGGGCCGGTTCAGCTCCAGGTCCTCAAGATCCACATCTATTATGGGCGGCCCATGGCTAGGCCCAGGTGCATGGACCGTGGCGCTCTGTATCGTGGCCAGCTTGGCGGCGGGAGAGAAGGGTTGGTCGGGACCGGTGAGACGCTGGACGAGTCCCATGAAGTCGGCGAGGTCGACGTGGATGATTTTGGGGGAGAGGGTGTAGATGATGACGGGATCGCGTGGAGGCGGTGCGGGGGGTTTTTTAATTTTGTGAGAGATTTTGCTGACGCGGAGAGGAGCTGGGCGAGGGCCCTGGAGCTGGAGCTTTTGCCGGGGGAAGTGGTCCTCGGGCGGCGGAGGGTAGCGGGGATCCATGGGCAAAGGAGAGGGGAGGGGAGGGAATGGTCAACGCAGGAAGGGGAGAGGAGATAAATAGAGCTGTAGAAGGGTGATTTGCTCGATGGGGAAGGTCAATGGCGGGAAGAGTGGCGGATTGGGTAAAATGGTCAAAATTGTGGGGCTGGGGATGCCATTGGATGGGGAAAAGGACGCGTTCGGCGTGAAAAGGCAGCGGCGTCGTTTTGTTGGACTGGGCTAAAAGTATATAGCTTCACCATAATTCTTTCTAAGAAGAAAGAGCGACAGTGAATTAGTACATTTTTTTAATGGAGTTTTTAGAAGATTCAATTTTTTTTAATGTATTTATATGATTAAAATAGGAATATTTTTAAATTTTTTATGTGGCATCTGATGTTAGAATTATATAAAAAAAGTAGCTTTGATATTCATCTACATGTTAAAATGCAGCTTTTTTATTAATATGCTTTAATGTGATTCAATGACTAGGGTATTAAATAAATGAATATAAAAACAACTTTAGTATTGATATTTGAATATACAGAGATTTTGGGGTATGAAGAAAAGTCCCTACTAATAAATATATACATTATTTACATTATTTGTATTTATACAGGTATTGTTAATATTGACATGCATTGTATTTTAAGTACAATCACACTATACTGTCTCATCATCTTTATTAGCCTTATCTTTATAATTAGGTGTGGATATAATGATTTTATTTTTTTCGTTTACTTAATGAGTGCTGTCGTGGTGCTAAATCGATTATTTGTATTTCATTTAAAGCAATTTTGAACCATGTAATTTTTTGTACTCAGTTTTCTTCCCAATCATTTCATGTACTAATTTTATTTGCTCATTTAATGGGCATATGTTTTAGTTATTCTTGTACATATTCAGACTATCTATGTCTAATATCACACCTTATGGTAAGGATGTCACTCCAACCTTCTCTAATACTAATATTTTTCTTTAATTGATCCTTCTTGTTATTGTCATAAGTTTATATTAATATTCTACTGTTTTTCCAAAAAAAATTTAGAAATAAATGATTTTCTTACACTCGACAATTAAATTTATACAATATCATCAACTTAAATATAGTTTTATCAAATCTAGTTTAAAGCATTCATGATATCCTTTTATGATATAAAAGAAAAAGTTTTTTTTTTCTTTTTAAGCATCAAGGTTGTTTCTATTTAATAAATTTGGTATTTTGGCAATTAAGTTTCATCTTATTTTCTAGAAATATTGATAATAATTATCTATATACCACCTCAAATTATATTGTATGGTTAATTTTTATGATGTCATCTAACTGTTTTATCAACAGCTCTAATTTGTTAATTTATTTTAACAGATGTCTTCAAAATTAGAATCATATTACGTATAAAAAGCATATATAAATATATTTTATTTTGATTGTACCATGAAGGTATCTTAATAATTAATATTAAAAGACACGCGCAAATGTTAATTCTTGAAATAGACCTTGTTGCGTGTTGAAAGATGTGCAGCATTAGAGTGATAATTTAACATCTCATTATTGTACGAAGATCCAACACATAAACATAATATAATATAGTAGGAGGTGGCATCATCATTATTTACATGGAAATATTCTGAAAAAGAGAAAAAATCATGGGTCCTAGCACCGTCAAAAGAATCCATTATGTGATTGATATATGTCCATTCTTATTCTGAATTAGAGAAAATGTAACTACAAATGTAAAATAGTAGTCTAACTTTCATAGTCGTAATTAGGGCACAACAACTGCAGTTCTTAATGATAATAATGATAGTTGGACCGTAAAGGCTGTAGTTGTTTGCTACAAAAGAAGAAGTTTGCCAACAATGCTATCGTTGATGGCTGTAATAGCATCAATTTGTAGTCAAGATCGTAGTTGAAAGCCTTAAAGTAGTTGATCATAACGGTCATAATTGGTTACATAGGTCATAGTGGAGAGTTACAGTAGCATCAGTTGACCATAAAGGCCCTAATTAGAAGTTGTAATAATGTTAGTATGTCACAAAAGCCACAACAAAAAACAGACTTAGTAACATGCTACATAGGCCAAAATTAGTAGCTGTAATGGCTTCATTTGTCCTAGAGATCATAGTTGGAAGTTTTAGTTACAATTAGCTGCATAGAACATAGTTGATCTTATAGGTCGTAGTTAGTAGTTGTAATATCATCGATTTGCCACATAGGTCGTAGTGAAAAGCCGTCATAGTAATTGACCATATAGGTTATACCTCATAGCTATAACAACATCAGTTGGCCAAAATGCCATAGTTAGAAGCTACAATGACAATTAGCTACATAGGTCATAGTTAATCACATAGATTATTGTTGGTAGCTGCAGTAACATCGATTAACCACAAAAGTCGTAGTTGGAAGCAACAATAGCAATTAGCAAAATAGAATATAGTTGGTGCAATAACACTAGATTGCCACATAGGTTGTAATTGGACACTACTGTAGTAGTTAGTCACATAGCCCGTAGTTGGTTGTTTATGCGTAGTTTGTAGTCCCGCAGGCCTTAACGAGCCACGTAGGCCTTGGCGGGGAGTTGTAGTGGAGTTACTCATATAGGTCATAGTTGATAACTACAGTAACAGTTAGTCATGTAGGCTATAATGGGGAGTTGCAAGTCTCAAAGGCCTTAGTTGGAAGTTTCAGTAGAAGTGAGTCACATAGGTTGAATTTTTTCACATAAATCATAGTGAGGTGTTTCAATAGCGTCAATTAACCATAAAAGTCGTAGTTGGAAGTTGCAGTAGTAGTGAGCCACATAGGCTATAGTTAGTTAGGCCATAGTTAGAGGGCTGTAATAGCTTCAATTGGCCAACAATATTGTACTTGGATTCACCAGTTAATGGTTGCATCCATTCTTCCAGGTTTACTATTTTAAACCAAAGATGTCACTTATCAGTACACGACATAAAGAGAAAACTTCAGTAGTCCAGAGAAATTCATCGTATTTTGAATATGAGAGTTGTAAGCATTTTTTGACATGAGTTATCGTCGAATTTTTAATACAATGTGTTTACGATACGTAGTCGCACAACACTCAGGATACTTCGTTTCTCAACAGGATACTTCATTACTCCAATTAGTAGAGGGCGAGCGACCATGAATCATAAAGACCGGCGGGTGGTGGTCAACGTTGGTTAGGATTATAGATGCCAAAGGTTATCACCAAGTCTTCAGTAAAGCACAACTCTGGAGTTAGGCACATTCTCTTCCACTTCATTTTCCACTCAAGTGAAGAGATGAGATCCATTTATAAGCTCTAGGAGGGGCATTTGGGTCATTCGGCTAATAACTATCATAACCACGCGATCAAATGACCCATGTCAGTTAACTTTGAATGAGATTATTTGATAATTTAAGGCTTTTAATGACAAAAAAATAAGGGAGGTTAAGTTTGTTAGATTCCTCTCATCGAGATGCTTAATTTAACTTTAAGTATGTCAAATTTAGAGTTCATTTGACCATCTGAATAACTACTTGAAGTCTCAAAATAAAGTTCAATGGCTTGATCTAGGCTCGATTGGACTTGGATTAGACTAATTTTGGTCTTATTGTGTTCGTCTTGTCGAGACAGTCAATTTGACTATAAGCTTGCTAGTCGGAGCTTTGGATGACCTTGAATTTGAATCTGAAATATGTTTTTTTCTCAAAAACACATCGAGATTCATATCAAATAATAAAAAAATATAAATACTCAATTTTGTTCCTTATTCTCCCCTAATAATTGTTTTAACGTTCTTTCATGATAACTAGTTATAGAATGAACCAATTGATTTCTCAAAGTTATTATAATTTTTCTAAGCATGTCACTTGATCTCATAATTTCATTACATTATACACTATTATTATTATCTCCTATCGATAACTCAACCTTGAACAACTCCCCATTCTAAAATATTCATATCAAAACATTTTATTCTACTCATTTAACATTTTCTTATTCTTCAAAATTAACTAAGCAAACATGTTAATTAAAGTAATGTAATATCTCTCATAACTCTTCAACATCATTTCTTAAATGAATTTCTTTACCATAACCACATGTGATTTTATTTTCCATTGGTGCAACATGCTGAACATAACCCAGACAAAAGAATTTGTACAATAAACGCCATTGATTGAACCAATTTCTCTTTTGCTAAATGCTCATGTTACCCTCTAACAAATAATATGCTTCATACTGAATCATCCATTACCTTCTCTTGTTTAACTTTCCTTAATTTTAATCCTTCAATAAGCGCTCTATTTTTATTATCATATTTATCAAACCTTTTTTCTGATCAACTGTCAATTTATTAATTAATTCATCAATAAGACTATTATAAGTCAAGCATGTTTATCATTTCTCAACTAATCTTCATTGAATCTCTTTAAATATTTGGCCTTTTTTTTTATATTTTGTTATTTTTTTCTTGTACAAGCTGCTAGCCGATACACGCAAATTATTAATTAGGTGCATGATGTTAGACTTTTGCTAATAATATAAATAGTTCTTCTTCTTTTTTGGTTTTTTTAAATAGCGAGTAATAAATCATAAAATTGATTTAAACGGATGACATTGGAGATTTTGATATCTAATATATTTATGATGTATCATAATTTAATTTTGTATGTATGAACATATTACAATTATTTACAAAAAAATATTTCTCACTTTTTGTATTTAGTTACATATTATTATTATTATTTTATCATTTTATATGATGCATATAGCGGAATTAAAATCAATTTATCACCTTCATAAAAAAGGAATTGGTGATTTGATTCGGATTAATTAATGGGATCAAATTTAATTTGGAGGTGGTTTGTATGGAAAAGGAAGAAGTAGTGTACATACAGATGATAGGAATTTTCTTTGGTAAGCTTTTAAACTGAGAAGAAGTTGTGAGAGAGGGATGGTGCATGCCAGATAGTGGGAATGCGAAGTTTGTGAGTAGCAGTAGGAAATATACGATCAATTGTGCTTTATAGGCACCTATTGCCCATTGCCTACTTGAAGTTTCTTCATCCCATCTATAGGAGGAGCAACTTGCATTTGATTGTAGTCATTTGTAAGGTGTTATGTGGCCTTAGAGTCTAATAACCAGAAAGAAGCATCAGCTTGGAGTGCTCTAATGGTTTGAACATATTCTAAATCAGAGCGGTGCTAGCAGTAGGCCACAACATGATATAACTTAATACATATTTAATATGTTATTGGAGTACTCAATTGAGAGCAGACATCATTGGATTGTGATGCCACTGCTTGTTGATTTCTTCTCCGACCTCTAGCAGAGTTGATATGCCTTGCACAGGATGTGTTGAGGGCCACTTATGAATTCAAATTGTGCTCGAGGATATTTGTTGTCAGGTTGATCTTCTTGCTTCCTAGGAGAGCATAGAGGTCATGTAAAGCAATTGGTTGTTGTTGAGTTTGTATTTTATAGTACCCAATTCAATGTTTATTGAATGATTTCTTCATTTTCCAGTTGTTGTCAAACATCCTAAATATTGTCAAACAAGACTTTAACAATTGAGAGGCATTGATCCATGAATTGGGTGTTCATGGAAACATTGTGGAGTTCATTTTCAGCTAATAACTGAGTTTGGGTAACATTTTTTATATAAATCATAAAAAATTTCAATAGGGGTGGCATAGTTGTGGTTTGCATTGGCTCTAGAGGGGAGAATTCTTGATTTTCTGATATTGGTGTGGTAGACATTTGTTGAGACCAATAAGACGAGAGTTGATTTAGAAAAGAGGATGACTCACACCTTAGCTTGGTGCAGCCCGCCGATCAACAACTTCTTGAGCAATAGAATAGAGAGGAAGCTCGAATCAACATGAGATCTGCTCGGACACCATATGAAAAAGGAAGAGAAATAGAGTATGGTAGAGAAACCACTATATAAAAGAAGAGTACGTGTTTCTATTCAAAGGTTCAAATCTATATTTCAGTATATATATATATATATATATATATATATATATATATATATATATATATATATATATAGACATACATAGGACAAGAATTTTTTATAGCTCAATGTTAAATCACTTCCATTCCCCGCGTGTGTATGCTGTCAGTGCTCTTGGATGGAATTCCTTGTTACTCTCTGCATTCGATTGAGGTGGTTATGGTGCTAGGTTGTGTTCACAATAAGTAGTGTTGTGCAGATGTTGACAAGAAAATAAAAAAATATGAAGAACCATCGTTTTAGTACCCTCTACTTTTCAAGTTTTTTTTATTAAAACAAAATACTGTATTTTTTTTTTTGAAAAATAAGAAGATTTACATACTTACTACAAAAATTTAAGTATTTAGATTTCTAACACATTTTTTTTATATTAGTTATATCTCATATTAGTGTTTGAATCACACTTAATATGTGTATACAAATAATATATATTTTTAAAAAATATATATTAATGGCGTTTTTAATTTGGCTGGACAATTTAATATTTTTTAACTAATTTAAAATTGAGATATTAATAGTTAAATATGTAAAAATTTTATGGTATATATTTATATATAAATCCTGTTATGGGGTATTCCGTTCAGAGCCATCAAAACTTTTTTTGGGAACGGCGAGAGATTAATCAACGCTTCCAGAACTATCAAAAATTAGATACGAATCAAAATCTTTACAATTTATTAAGAAAAGTATTTTTTTTTCTTTTTGGTTGGATAAAAATTCGTGAGTATCTGCCGCTATTTCTACATGCACACGTCAAACACAAATTATTTTGTGTCACGATTGTATGCTACGATAATGGAAAAATTATTCTACAGATGGATACCGCATGTATCTTGTATGCGGTGTCCGATCTTGACTGTAAATCAAGTGATCTACGGTCAGGGTGTATTTTAGTGGGCATCACCTAAATTTTTTTTTAAAAAAAAAACTGAAATATATCCTGACCGACGGTCAGGATCAGACACCGCATGCAGAGATGCAATAATTTGGAGTTATCGTGCAATTCACAACATTACCGCATACGGATCATCATCTCAACAAACGAAAAATCATCCTCACTGAGGAAAAATTATTCCATACGGATCGGACACTGCACGCAAGCTGCGTGCGGTGTCCGATCCGGACCGTAAATCACCTGATCTAAGGTCCTGATATATTTCGGTGAGCCCCACCTAAATTTTTTTTTTCTTTTTTTAAAAAAATAAAAATAATCCTAACCGTAGATCACCATCATCTACGGTCAGGATCGGACAACGCATGCAGAGATGCATGAGGTGTCCGTATACAATAATTTCTTCTCACTGAGAGATGGATTTGCATAGATACCACTTAGTTTCTATTTATTTACATATCTACTGTAAAATTTAATTTGGCTATAAATACCACATTATTTATGCAAAAATGTGTATTTTACTTTTTGAAAATTAACATAATATTTTCGGCGTGATATAAAAATGTGTAGTGTAAATATAAAAAAAAATAAAATTCAGGTGCCAAATATGTTAATACATGACGTGTCATCAATTATTTTTTATCATTTGGGGGTGCTTCTCGATCCATTTGAGGTAGAAACATTCCAAATTTAAAATTAAGATCATCCAGCCCTCAATTTTAATAAATTTATCGTCAAGTTGAGCATCTTGGCAGTGCGAGCCTAATGACACTAAAAATGATTCAATTATAATCCATGTATTTTTACTCTTCAAAGAGCATAGACTGGGCTCTCCACCACTTCTTTGTAGATACAAGAAATTTCTGCATATGAGGTTGACAGTGCAAATGCAATGTGATCCCTCAACCAAGCTAGTTTTGGGACATTATGGCTCATGGTCTTGCTCATAGCAATATATTTATAAGCAGGAGTCTCATCCCTAACATCTTCTTCCACCTCCTCCTGAGCACTACCAATATATACCTCCTGATTTGTAGTTGAATCAGGTGTTTGAGTCAGAGTGGATGAATTATGTGGAAAATAATGAAATTGCATCAAACTCTAACTTCTGTTTGCATAACTATAGTCCTAGTATAACTATCTACCTGCTTTCAATCTTGATTTTTCAACAAGCTTGCCTCGTGAATTGTAACATCACTATTAATGACAACTTTCCTTATTGACTAATGATGCAGCTTGAAGCCCTTAATTCTACGCCTGAAGCCAATGAAGATCGCCTTCTTTCTCCAGTTTATCATCCTGCACATGGTAATAAGCTAAACACTCAAAACTCTTATGTGCTCATAACTCTAGCAGGATGCCCATACCACATCTATTTTTGAGTCTTCTTCTCAATAGTTGTAGAAGGTAGATGGTTCACGAAGTGATATGCATAGTCTATGACTTCGGCCACCCAATGTTGGATAACAAACAAAGAACTTTCTCCATCAAAGTTTGACTCATCCTCTTTGTCATCCTAATTTGTTGTGTTGTCTCTTGAATATTAAAGAGGTGCTTTTTCCCAGCTCTCTTGTGCTTGCAAGGACGCATTTGACGTGTATTCAACCTTTTTTTCTGATTTGATATAGTGAATCTTCTTACTAGTCAGATCCTCAATACACTTCTTTCAGGTTATGATATTCTCTGAAACATTGCTTTTGTGCATCATGATGTACACCCAAACATACATGGAGTAATCATCAATAAAAGGGACAAAGTATCTCCACACGTTGAATGATGCTTTCTTCGTTTGGCCTTAAATATTTGTGTGAACATAATCTAAAATACATTTTGTACTTTGGATGGCAGTCCTAACAGATACAATTGCCTTCTTGCCAAACACATAATGTTCATAGAAGCTAAGCTTGTAGGTGCTCACTTCTTTGATCAATACTTACTTCACTAAAGCCTGAAGTGAAGCCCTTCCAACATGAACTAGCTGCATATGCCACAATATAGTGGCATCAAAAGAAGCATCAACAACAACAGTCTTTCCAGTCATTGTACTACCCGAAGATAATAAAGATTGTGATGGTGAACTCCCTTCATAAAAACCTGGGTTTCGTGACATTTCACAGATCTCAAAGAAATCCTACAGCAAGCAGAAAGGAGGACGTAGCAAGCGGAAACGATGATATGGCGAGCTGGGGCTCACAGTTTGAGAGTTCACACTTTTTGGCCGAGAGAAATCTAATCCAATGCCTGATGAAAGTCAACAACCCGGATGAATCTCACACGAACAATCTGAGATGCCTCCTCATCTAGTCCAAGCTAATGACAGAAGCTGCCCGAATCTTAGACAAATTGTTGGCACCTTCCGGTCAACCTTCAATCATGACCGCCCGAATCATAAATGGCCGACCCCTTTTTAGTCTCTCGGTACTAAGGGTATAAATAGAATCTTACGGTCATCTTTTCTATAAATAAGAGCTCATTTCATAAATAAATTTTAAGCGATCTATAAATAAGAATCATAAATGGCGCGTCTCCACGGCAGATCTGGATTCAACAGTATCCTTTCACTCAATAATAAAAAATAAACAAATCTGGATCTACCTCATCACTAAAACAATTTGCCTTTCATGAGCAATGAGCAAGAGAATTAAATGAATGATGAGAGTACGAAACGATATAAATGATAATAATTTTAAAACCTATTTTTATAATCTTATGATAAAATTTCTTATCTAAATTTATGCTTCATTAATTACGGCCTCGAAACTCATTGAAGTCGGTCGAAACAAGAATCAAATTGAAGAAGAAAAATATGTCTAAAAAATATATAGGGAGAGAGAGAGAGAGAGAGAGAGAGAGAGTAATGTAGAAGGTGTCCTAAAAAAACCGAACCGGATAAAGTAGGGATAACCTGGGTCTTATACGTCGTCTAGCAAACCGGATAGTAATTATTATTATTATTTTTTGAATAGTACAATAATTTTTAAAATACTTTTAAAGTCATTTTTATAGGTGATTAAATAAAATTTAGAAGGAGGCCATTCATTTTTAATTAAGAAAATAATGTAGGAGAGGTTTACATATTGCTTCGCTATTTTTATATATTTACATATATAATATCCAAATATTAATATTTATTTATATAACAATATAATGACATAATGACAAGAAAAAAGTACAACATTTTAAAAAAAATAATCTTAGAAATATTTTTATGGGATGTTAGAAATTTAATTGTTATATAAATAAATATCAAATTTTTAAGATAATAATGTACATATAAAAATATGTGGACACAAATCTCAAGGCAGATAAATGGCCGAGAAGAATGACACTGACGATGGTGCATAGCTGTTGACGACCGTTTTGAATTGGATGTTGGCAAGAGAGACGCCTTATCCGAGCGATCGACAGAATGTGTCAGAAGATGTTCCATAGGGCGGAGATCAGTGCTCAAAACGATCGATAGAAGGCTCTCTCTATTTGATGAGTCAAGGCTTACCTGAAGATCGACAACTCTAATCAATCGAGTCAGTCTCCGGTCTTATTACATCCGAATAACTCTGTAATTATCAAAAAAATCATCCTGAAAAGTTAAGAATCAGAGGACTAAATGTACTTCTCTAAACTGAGACATATGCCCATAAATACTGGTCCATGTCATGAATAAAAGAGACTATCTTTGATTGTCCCCTACGGTGCTCTCATTATCTCATTACTTCCTAACAAAACATGCTATTCTTTTTGCGTGTTTTTCGGACGTTTTTGGATTCAACAAATAATTATAAATAAATAAATAAAATTATATGATAAATAATCAAATAATTAATTGACATAAATAGTTTTACTTTAAATTTTAAATATAGCTTCTCTCTTTCTTATTAGTTTTCTCGTTCCGGTTTCTAGAGAGTATGCAGTCCCAGTGCAGAGACTCGAATTCGTCTTCGATTTTAATGAAACAGCTTGACATTGAAATGTTAAGAAAATCAACTCTTGTCATCTAGATTGTTTTAAAAGTATCAAACCTACGAAAGTCTGGAGTCTAGTGACCCAAGTCCCAAGAATTTATAATTCTCTTAAAATTTTGAAGTACTTCTTTACTTGGAATAGTAAAAGTAGATTAGAGAAAGTTTACAGATATGTCACATATTTTTTATGTATTTTTACATCTAACATTTAAAATTTGATATTGTCCAATCTAGAAGCATGGGGGGCCCACACCACTTAGGCAAAGTTTGTGAGAGAAGAAAAAAAAGAAAAAAAAAAAGATAGGAAAGTGAGAGTATGTGCGTGTCAATCATTGTCTTCTTGAATGAAATAATTGAATGTATTTACTTATCTAATACTTAAGCTACAATATTTAGATAGGTATCACTCTATGCATGCTTGGAATGTTGTTTTTCACCTTTTAAAATTAAGATAGAAGTATTTTTCATGTTTTATGAAAGATTTCTGTGATATAAATGTGTTAGATATGTAAATACATTGGAATTGGATGATATGACAAGAATTGTCTATTCGTGGTCATAATGAATTACCTGAATTAATTAATCAAGTAATTATTTTTGAAACTTTGTTTCCTCACGAATGTAGCCCCACTGCTGGCTTTGCTCCTAATAACCCTTATAATCTATATGATCTCTTCCGATTATGGTTGCGCCCGAGAGTGGGTATATATTTAAATGATTGTACGGAAACAAAAATTCTGACAACTCAGTCATCATAAGATCTGATGCCTCGTCTTTAGACATAGCCCATGTTGTTACAAGAAGACGAGGTGAACTGATGGGATCTTCTCCTTCTTGTCGATCTTGTGCGAGTGCAAATAAGAACCTTTGCCAAGTTAATGCGAGTTAATGAGGGCTGCTGAGCTGTTATCCTATGTAGGTCCGATGTCTCTCCGAATATGCTTCTACTATTCTTCCCACATTCATGTGTCTAAGATGCCACCTTGATTCATTGTCTATATTCATTTATCGAAATACAAGTATTTATACTTATAATACTTTAGTGTTAAAAGTTTATACAAAATAATGTATTTTTTATTTTAGAAAAATTAATAATAATGATATTTTGTATGTGATGTGAAAGATTTGAAAGTTATGTATATAATTATCATGGAAGTTTGGTAAGTGTTGTGTGGAATGCATCTAAATGCCTAAAAAATTGAAGCATCCTGCATCTTATTTCACTCACGTTCCAGCATTTTCTTTGTGAGAATTTGTTAATGAAACAAGAAAATTTGTCTTGATTTAACGGTAATCAAGTTTATATATACTTGAAAGTGTTTTATTCTAACATATTCTCTGTTTTTTATATTTATTCTTTTTCGAGATTCGGTCCTACACTCTCGACGCACTGATACGAAAAAGCATAGACCTAACATTACACTTATAATATTTTGATATCAGAAACTTATATTTGCACTTCTTTTATATTTGCATTACTTTTTAATTTGTCCAAAATACCCCAAATTTGCCAAAATTACAAAAATACCCTCGGCACCCCAAATTTTTACAAAACCTCCAAAACCACTTCAAGTGTCTCCAAAACCAATTTGGACCCTCCAATTGGACACAATTTGACCAATTTAACTATTTTGACAAAACCCCCAAATTGCCTTTAAAGGCCTAATTTCCCCAAATTCATCCCAAATGTCCATTAATTTAGACCCAATTTCTCTCAATTTCAATTCTAAACTCAAATTCACCTTTCATATGACCAATAAAAACCAAATACAAGCCTACTTGTCCCATGCTTTGAGCTCAATTTTGATCCAAATCAAAACCCAATTTTGACCATATGACTTAATCTCACCTAATTGAACCCCATAGCCTACTCAATTTGCCCCAATTTGAGTCCTAAACTCTTCATAACACTCCTAAACATCAAATTAAACTTTTATTTGCCCTTGGACAAGCCTCAATTTCATTTAATTTTAACCTAAGTCCAAAAATCCCCAAATATGCCCCAAATTGGCTATGTCTCCAAATTCCACCAAATTGAGTGCCCTAATCCCAAAATTGACACCCAATTTATGTTGAAAACTCTTAATGACATTCCTATAGACCATTTTCAAATTAAAAGTAAAATTTACATAAATACCACACAATTCTTTTATATTTGCATTTATAACACCCAAAGTTTGATCTTTACACTTATAATATTTTGATATCAGAAACTTATATATAAAAATATGTATTTTATTTTTAAAAAGATATGATTTTTATTTTTTAATGAGATGCCATGAAATATTGACATAGGAACGTTGACATGTCACGACATAATACGCTGACACAATATAATAGAAAAAAAAGATGACAAGTTAATTTATGGAAACATTTTTAATATTAAATTAATTTTTAATGTAAAATATTTATTTTTTATTATTCTTTATTAAGTGTTGCTGAGATGAGAATGATTAGGAGGATGAGCAGCTTTAAACTTAAGAGACAAAATGTGAAATAAATATCTTCGTGATAGGGTTGGTGTAGCTCTAGTAACGGATAAAATTAGAGGGAGCGGTTTTAGATGGTTTGGTCATATTAAACGTTAACTATCTGATTATCCGATTAGGAGTAGATGTTTTAGATTCGACTTATGTTAAGAAAGGGAGAGGTAGGCCTAGGAAGACTTGGGCTTATTATATAAAAAATGATCTTAACGTATTTGAACTAAATGAAAATATTACACTAAATATGACACAATGGAGAAAAAGATTTCATGTAACCGACCTCACATAGTGGGATTAAGGCTTTGTGCTGTTGTTGTTGTTGCTGCTGTTTATTCTTTATTAAAATCATCACAAAATAAAATATGCAAGAGTAAAATTTAACTTGGTGTTATGAAAAATCTTGCTTATAAAAATTAATTTTTAAAATAAGACATATAATATGTTTCAAATAAATTTCTCCAACTTATTTACTAAAATTTAAAATATAATACGATTACACCTTGTTTAATTAATTGAGTTAAAATTTATTTTACAATTAGAATAAGTATAGATTTATAACTTAACGCATTAAAGAGAAAAAATCTAAATTATCAATTACAAAATTAGTGCGGCTTCGACTACTTGACTTTGACGAATAGAAGCTTCAGTGCAAGTGTTGTAAGCTCATGTGGTATTAGACTGACTGCAACAAACATGTTAGACACTTGCTCAGGTTGTGATGTGATAGGTATGACTCATTTACTAAGAAATTTAGAGTATCTTGAAATTGAGGCGTGTCTCCTGGAATAAAAAGAAGTGTGTCTTGGTGTGAAGAGGCGTGTCTCTTGGATTAGTGGATTGGGGGAGCGAGGGTGTGTTTGTAAATTTATCTATGGGTTTTATCTATAAATAGATGTGTAACCCTATGGGTATGGACTCCTCTGAAATAATGGATTCGCCGCTTTGCTCCCGAGGATGTAGACATCTTTGCCAAACCATATTAAATCTCTGTATTATTCTTCTGCATTTGCGTTGTTTCACCATAAATTTCACAACAATTGTTATCAGAGATAGGTTAGGGTGGAGGAGATCGGTGCAGAAAGAAAAAAGAAGTTCGGGCGGTTGCGGCAGTTTCAGCGAGGCAGTCGAGGGATTTGCAATCGGGGAAAAAGGAGTTCGTGGCTAGGCTGCGGCTAGGGCTTTGACAAGTTCGCGACTTCGATGCTTTGTAGGGAAACTCACAAATTGCGGGAGGAGGCGGTTTGCTGCAGCTTCATAGAGGAGTTCAATTTTGCCAGTAGAATCTCGATAGGGCCTGCGAGAGGAGTTCGTGTCATTTGCGACTCGCGACAGACTGGAAGAGTTGGCGAAGGAGAAGGTTTCAGTGAACAGAGGATCGTCTTCGGTGCGTCTTCCACAGGCTAGAGGATTTTCCAGAGAGGAAAAAGCAGTTCGCGGTATTTTCAGGGCGAATCATGGCAGTTGGATCGCAACAGAGGAGTAGTTCACGATCGAAGGGTTTCTTCCGCAGGAGCAGTTCACTTAGAAGAGTTGAGCAGCGAATTGGAGCAGACGTAGAGGAGTTCGGTCCTTTCAGAAAGCAGTTCGCGAGAACCTCTTCCTCTTCCGCAGAGAAGGATTCACAACAGTGAACTCGCGCAGAAAGGCTCGCAACGACCTACGACCAGAGTTCGCGAGGAGCTTTGCAATAAAAAATCGCAGAGGAGCGCTAGGGTTCGCGAATCACAGATGTGAGGAAGAGTTACGACAATGCGAGGAGTTTGGTAAGGCTCTGTGAATAGCTCTGCGGCAGTTTCGCGCGGGTGTTCGCGAGGAGTTTGACGAGGTTTTGCTGTGGGAGAATTCTGTCAAGAAGGAGTTCTTCGAAAGGCCCGCGGAAGGGAAGAAGAGTGGGAATCTTCTGAAGGATGCCGAGAAGGCAGACGGGCTCGCGAGAACGAATAGGTGACAAGCAGTTCGGGAAAGAACTGCGGCAGTTCACAGAGCAGATCAAACGTGCAAACAGGCTTGAACAGGCCCGAACAGGGAGCAGTTTGTCGGGTGTTCACAGACGGTAAAACAGGAGTTCGCGTGGAGTAGTTCTCCATGTGGAGTTTGGTTCCGCGAATAGGAGCCTTGTTTTTGCGAACAGAGGATTTTGGCTAGCGGAGTTCGTAAGTTTTTCGCAGAAAGAGTTGCGACAGGTAGAGTTTGGCCAACGGAGTTCATAAGTTTGTGCAGAAGAAATTGCGACAGGTGGAGTTCACGAATTTTGCAAATTGTTTGCAGATTTGTCGCGGGTGGAGTTGCGATAGGTAGAGTTCGGGTAGCGGAGTTCATACGTTTGTTGCAGGAGAAATTGCGATAGCTGGAGTTCGTGAATTTCGAGGATTGTTCGCAAGTTTGTTGCAGGAGAAATTGTGACAGGTGGAGTTCGACTGGTGTTTGCAGTATTTCAGCTGAATTTTTGTGCGAAAAGGAAATGCACTTTATGTGAAAAGTTTGATTCACGAATCACAGGAAATTGTGGGAAAATTGTTGCAATTGACAGAGGAGATTTCAGGTTTCTTTGAATTTATTTGTAGTGTGTTTTGTTTCAACACAAAGCTAGAAAAATTCACTGCATAATTAATTCCAAATGATAATGTTTGGTGCAAAATTTGAGATAATGAAGTTTGATGAAACAGAGAACTTCAGATTCTGGCAAACAAGGGTGAAAGATTTTTTGGCCAACAAGGAATTTTTTAAGGCATTGCGAGCTATGAAACCCGATGGTAATATCTATAAACTATTGAGAAGTACAATTGTAAGTGAAGTTCACTCTATCATATCATATGATGAAAATGCAACATGAAAGTTGACCAAGCCATGTATTTTCAACAAGTTCTAGCGTTACTTGAACATGTTGAATGTTTGCAGTTGCTAGTTGGCATGGTTTCCCAACCTACTTCAGTGCAAGGAACTCCATGATGTATTTCTCCTAATAGGTTGGATTTTCACAAGATGGAAATTTTTCTCCTAAGGGCTGAATATTCACACGGTGGAGATTTTCTCCTGAGGGGTTGGATATTTGCCAAAGTGGAGAATTGTTCGGTATGACTCATATACCAGGAAATTTGGAGTATCTTGAAATGGAGATGTGTCTCCTGGAATGAAAATGAGTGTCTCTTGGTGTGAAGAAGTGTGTTTCTTTGATTTGTGGGTCGGGGGGAGCGAGGGCATGTTTGTAAATTTATCTATGGATTTTATCTATAAATAGATGTGTAACCCTATGGATATATAACCCCTCTGAAATAGTGAATTCACCGCTTTGTTCCTGAGGATGTAGGCATCTTTTCCGAACCTCATTAAATTTTTGTGTTTTTCTTCTGGATTTGCGGTGTTTCACCCTAAATTTCACAACATGATGGAGCTTACGGCTTCTGCTTTATCGGATCTAGGTTTGGCTTCGATGAACAAATAAGAACGATATTGCTCATCTTTGACGAATGCATGATAGATCTTTGAAGCTCGACTTCGATAAATAAAAAGGGAACTACTGATGTTGGATTTGAACGATGGATGATCGATTTTGACAAATATTAGAGAGAGCTTTGATATGATGAGATAAGAGACAGTTTCCACTATGAGGTATAACTAAGGTTATACATATATTTATAATAGTATACTTCTCGTGTGACATTTTTTCTTGAATCGTGTCTGATGCGGTGTCGAGGTGTGTCCCAGACGTTTTTGGGCTTGAAAAAAATTTAGACTCATATTTTGATATGTCAGACAAGTGTCGAGGCTAGGTGCGGCGTCTAATACGTGTTTGATCTGGGCACAACACACTTTTAAATGTGCTAGTACTACATATACGAGATTTTAACAATTTGAATGGTATATATATAAATATGATCGTGTAGGTATTAAATATGTAAATACATAAGAATTGTGCGATATGTTAATGCCCCTTGAATGGAGCAAATCAAGTTTAATTTTACAAAGATTAAAAATTAAGCTATTATCTAACCAATTTTAAATATAATTATGAACTTGAATTTTATCATTTGAATAGGATTTTTTTCTTTTAATTATGATTTAAGGGGAGTCCTTATCCTTATAAAATGGTTCTGTATGAGCACCCCATGGAAATTTTAGCAGAATGAACGTGACAACTCAAAGATGTCAACGATGTTAATTTAAAATAAAAATACGAGTTTCACCTAAAATATCATCTGAACGAAATTATAATCATTCGATTTTATCTGAAACTCAATTTAAAAGTGTCAATGGGTTTTAATTCGATTTCTAATTAAATTAAATTAAATTTAAATTTAAGGTTCTATAATATAATGATAACTATAATTTTTTTTCTTCTAAATATCTTAGCGCAACTTTCTAGTAACCATCATACATGGTAAAGTCATGTCGCAAAATGCTGCTTTCTACCAAAGTTTTAAGAAAAGAGGCAAAAATACAATTTTATCAAACATCACAAAATGACACCACTGCACCACATTGCCGTCTTAAATGCAACCTAAACTATACACGTACTTGAGCATTTGGTTGAATAGCTGTTTAATGACAAGTGTATTTGGTAATATATTGGTGTAAAATACAAAATAATTGAAATTCACCCGAATCACTAAATTTTAAATAAATTAAAAATGAACTAGAGATAATTTCTAAATGCATTGATCAAACACCTAAATTTCTCAATCTCCTATAGATTAAATGTAGTGCATTCCTTTTACAGTACTTTTAATTTTAGGTATAGTTAAAAGTTGGATTAAGTGACTCAATGAAATAAATCCAATGACACAAAAGACGATTCATTCTAATTCCAAACGAGTCTAAATCTAGATATTAATTAAAAGACCAAATAAATCTCCAATTTGTGCAGGTTTACCTTTAAAACGAGCAGCTCAACGGGTCTAGAGCCACTCAATTATGAGTTCGTTAAGATACTTAAAAGAATCAACGTTGAGGATCTGACGAAGTATTTTTAATTTTTTTGGCTAAGACTATCAAGATATCACTGTTAAAAATGATAAATTGATTCTTATTCTCCTTGGAAAGAGCGAAAAGGTTTGGAAAGCAACCTAGGCCACCGGCGACCTAGCTGCCTCCTTCCCTTGCAGACCCGAGCCACTGACGACCTTACCAAGGGATCTAACATATGTCACGCTGCATGTTACAGGTTTGCCTTTATTGGCCCTTATTTTAAAACTATATATATATATATATATATATATATATATATATATATATGTGTATAAGAGAGAG
>JXCR01016501.1:298817-332119 GCA_002079205.1 Phalaenopsis hybrid cultivar
GGCTCGTTAGGCTTAACGAACGAGCCGAACACGAGCTGCTTAACGAGCCGAACACGAGCTGTTCACGAACAACGAGCCAAATTGACAGCCCTACATGGATAGGAATGTATTCAAGGAGTAACCTTGGGTATAACTATAAATGAGCATTACATCAAAATCATAATGAAGGGTGTGTATTTGGTTTGTTTGGTTTATCTAGTAATGGATTGGCATATTTAATTATTTTGATTCTAAAAATTTAAATATCAAATTGACCAAACTATTCCTCAAATTGAATCCAATCAAAATAAACTTTAGTTCATTTTGATTATAGATGAATAAAAACTTAACTTTACTAATAAACTTAATTAACTTTATAGCTTAAATAGCTTTTATTAAAAATGTATCAAATAATATATACTTAAATTTGCAAATTGGCATGTGAAAAACATATTAATAATTAAGTTAGCTCTTTGGATGATTTTTCAGCAGTTACTTATGAATCATATAAGCATATGGGAAGATATTGAGCATTTTATGCTTAAAAGATGCTAACTCACATAACCATTCTCCCCCTATATTTTGATTACTGGACTCTTCCACCTTCACCGCTACACTCTTCTAAGAGAGAAGACTATTTTACCTCTAAATGTTGAATTGGTGTTCTATCTTTTTTAAATCACATTTAAATAACAATAATTTTTTTTTTTTGGCAGGATTATTTTGTATTATAATTCTTTCAATAATACATATGAGAAGACTGATTAGGTTGAAGATGAAAATGACTTCTCTCAAACAACTTCCCAATTTAAAATCATGCAGTCTGGGAGTGATTTAAATGATCCCATCCTTCCATGTTTTAACAGTTCAACAAATTTTTATGCTTTTTATTTTGTAAACAACATTTTCAACATGATTTTGTGTATATTTAATACTAGAGTACTTGATGCACGATCTTTCATGCTATAATATATTTTTGTATCCATATTGAAGATTACAAAAATATGCTTTATAAAGAATCAAAAGAAGATGCTATTTTATTTTATAATGTGATAGTACGCTACAGTAATAACATGATTGTTTGTGATTTGTACTTGAATGATAAAAAATTGTATGTTATTCACACTTCAGTATCTCTTAATTTTTCCCCTCTAGTTACAAAAATGATTAAGAAAAAAAAAACTTTGCTTCACAAATGATTCAAACCATCTTGCTAATTTATGCAAAAGACATAAAAGATAACAGATAAAACAATAAACTAAAATTTAAAAGATCTAGGAAACCCTACTCAAGTTGTAGGATGATATTCAATTATGCTTACCAAGCACATGCAAAAAATATTGATGTTTCTAAGGATACTGCTCCCAAAGTCATTAATGCGATTTTAAATTTAGGATATGGTGATATTCCAAGATTGAAGAATTAGTTAAGATCCTCATCCAATTTCTATTTTAAATTGCTCTCAAAAAATTAATCCAATAGATAATCTACACCATAAAGAATTATCATGAACTTTATTTTTCCTTGGAGCTATTTTGAGATGTTTGGTTTATCTTTAAATAATTTTCTTAATAAATGTCGAATAAATCATAATATTCTACCAATCAAGCAAACACCTAAGAAAGTTTACCTTGAAGGAGTCAGTGAAGAGACCAAATGGTTAATTGATGTCATGTTCAGTTGTGAGGAGTTGACAAAAGTGAGTTTGCATTAACTTTAGATAATTGAATATGTTTTAAAAATAATTTTTTTTTTGCTTATCCCTAAATTAATGTTTGATGCAGCCTCAACTAAATTAATGATCTCTTTTTGTTTACCTTGTATAGTTTTACTTAATTCAAGATTTCCCCAAAAGATGAATGATATAGTATATGGCCACACACACACACACACACACAAACAAACACACATATACATATACATATACATATACATAGACAAACATACATATATGTATTTTTACTAAATACTGAGTTTTATATTAAAAAAATGATGGCACAAACTATAAACACATTATCAACTACATCTTTGATGATCCTTGACTCTAAGGTTAAATATTACATTGATGGCATTTTAAAAAGCTAAATTAGCAATGATCACATGATTGATTTTAAAATTATGTTTCAATGCATTAAAAATATGTCTTTATGTAATTTTTTTTAAGGTATGATTTTAGAGTCTTTGAAAATGTTCATTATTTTTGTAATAGCATTGGGTTGAACTTTATGAAAATTAAGGCTATTTTTGAAATTGAATCGCCTATCTTGTTGAGCCAATTAACTGAGATTAATTTTGAAAGTAAGCATGACAACCCGTTTCTTCAACTTTAGAAAGCAACAATTCTCATCCGTTAAATTAACCTTAATTTCCTTGTTTTATTGCAGCCAACAAAACTTGGTAAGATTATGCTTATAAATTCATTATGTTACGTCTCCTCCTATTGAGTGTAAATTGATACTTAATACATATAAGTACATTTAACTTTGTCTGTCAATGGAGCCTAATTTATAAGCATGACGTTATAGTTAATCATTATTTAAAAATTTTCTTCAGATAGATTTTGGTTTAGCTCATTCAAATAATAAATACTTTTCTATATTCTGTTGTATAATTTTTTTTATGAGCGGATGTGAATATCCACATACATGTTGGCATCAATTTTTGATGCCACATACACGGGATGTCTGCTTGTATGATACGAGTCCTTGTTCAATCTCGCGTAGTCCAAGACATTCGATAGGACCTCCGGGTACCCGCCTAGGGTGAGAAATTAGGATCGGTACCGATTCAGCCCTACCGGGGAGAATTCACTGTGGCGATGGTAATTCTGACACAGAACATTTTTAATGTTATTTTGATTTTGAAAACACCATACGACGTCTATTCGAAGCATCCCATTGTCAAGGGTAGTACTCAAACTCTCCCACGCACGTTTCGGGAATATTTGATTTTAGATCAACCCATCTGCATAAGGGTCTGGGATGCATGTCGACACTAAAAACCCAAAATTAAGACCTCTGAAGTGCTTATTTTTTAGTTACAGGATCGTGTTTTAGTAGTACATGGCTTCTTGTAGTTTATGAATCAGTGAAAACCATCCTTCGGACATTCGGACGCAAAATTGAGTTTCAGACCATTCAGGTCATACCGGGCCCTAGGTAGAAATTTTGTCTGATACGACGCATTCTAAATAATCAGATAAAAAATTATGAAACAAGACTCTTCTTATCGAGAGTATTCTTAGACATCCCTAAGTTGTAATTAACTAAAGAGATATGTTCATTTGGGAGCTTCTCGTGGCCCAGAACAAACACAAAAACTTGATTAGCTGGTTGTGGGTTCCTTTTAGAGGGTTTTCTTCGTGGATATGCTCCCAAGGCATTTTCGATCTAATCTCATTTCAAACTTACACTGTTAGGCTATCGCTCAGAGGTTAGCTTAGGAAAGTTCTTCATATTCTTTTTAAATTGTTTGTTTGTTTTCATCGTATTTTCATTCTTTTTGGTTCCTCTTTAAGAGAGACTTATCTAGAAAGAAAATTATATGATGAAGATAAGACAATCTGACGACTCTGAAAGCTCAACTGAAAGGAACAAAAATAATACAATTGCATTAATTTTAAAGTTATCTAAAAATAAATTTTTTATGTGTATTGTGAAACGCCCAGTAAAAAAATTGAGTTCTACTGGAGATGAATTTGGAAGTGTTGAGACTTCAACTAACTCAAACATAGAAGAAATAAGCCCTTGTGGAATCATGTCAGTAATCTAAGAAAACTATCTGAAGGTGGAGAAAATATTACATTTAAAAGCAAGTATCGTGGTATCACCTATAGAGGATCATATTAAGACTGGTGATCATAGAATTAAATTTTCCCCAAAGTATGTTCGTTATTAATAAAGGAAATGCAAAAACATGTCAACAAAACAGACTTAAGGATTAAAATGACTCTTTCAAAAGAATACTACTACCAAGTTCTCATGGGTCATGTTGCTTTATTTCTTTAATTCAAATTAATAATGCTACTTCCAATGTCGATTCACTTCTAATGAAAAGGTATGAGGCTGAGAGAAGAAATGTTGTTGGAGATATTAGTTTGGAAGAGGAATTTAATATACCTATACGAGAATAACTAGATGGTGAAATTTCAAGGATGTTTTTTTTCAACAGTCCTCTCTTTTAACCATGCAAGAAATCTACATTATATGAGCTCTTTTACTTTTGCATGTAATATTAACTTTTCAGGTTATATTCCATAGGGGTACAATATAAATAATTCAAAGTTAGTGTAGAGAGAGATTTAAGATTAAGAAATTACTTAAACTAACATAAGGTACATGGAAATAGAAAGGAGCTAGTTCTGTATGTGATGGTTGGACTGATATGCAAAGACGACCACTTATCAATTTTATGGGAATATCAGAAAGTTTTTCACTTATCAATTTTATGGGAGTATCAGAAAGTTTTTCACTTATCAATTTTATGGGAGTATCAGAAAGTTTTTCAATAATTATATAAGTTGTAAAGTGTGTGGGGTAGTATAAAGATAACTTCTTCATTTCCAATCTGATTAAAGAAACGAAAGTGATGGTTGACCCTTTAAATATTGTTCAAGTAATTACTGTTAATGTTATAGTTTGCAGGTCGTCTGGTTTTCGTATTGACCAAATATATTCTCATATCAACAACTTACATTATTTTTATCCTTAATCCATCTTAGAGAATATATATGTTTCAAAAAATACTTAAGCAAATGAGATCACATGCAATGAATGTCATTGAATCTCAATAGTTGCTGGAGAAGCTATTTTGATAAAAATTTCTATCATGAATCATTCCTTAAGGTTTTCTTTATTCAATAAATTCTTCAATTTAAAGTTTTTTGTTGTTGTTGAAACTAGATTTACTTCAGTTATTGTGATGTTAAGAAGAATCAAACAAATTAAAAATGCATTTCAAGCACTGGTGATTAGCGAAAGATGGTCATGTTATTGTGAGGATGATGTGGGAAAGTCAAAATATGTGAAGGAGAAAATACTTGATGATATTTGGTGGGATATTGTTGAATATATTCTATATTTTATCAATCATATTTATCATATGTTTCGAGTTGCAGATACAGGTAACCCGTGCTTTCACTTGATTTATGAGATCATGGATAAAATGTTAAGCAAACTGAAAGAAGAAATATATAAATACGATAGAAATGCAAATGATGATGACTCGAGCTTCTGGAGTGTCATTGATATAATTTTGGAAGATAGGTTGTGTAGAAGTAGTACACCCTTACATTGCTTAGCTCATTCTTTAAATTCAAGGTAAGTTTTATTATTTTCACTTCCGAGTTTACTTTTACTTCATTAAGTTAGAATCACCAAAATCTAAATTTTTGTTTTCCTTTTTACATTCTTGGAAGATATTCAAGTAAGGAATGACTCGAGGAGAATCCTCAACGTGTTTCCCCTTGAAGGATTTGGTAATTTTAAATATGAGAAAAGTTTGTTTGAAGAGACATTTCCTAAATGATAAAAAGTGATGATAGATAAATGTCAAGTTAGCTAAGTTTTTTAGATATTTTGATGAATTTGGATATCAAGTGTCTTTACCTGATAGATGGAAGATGGATCTAATGATGTGGTGGTTGATTCTTGGAGTTTCAACGCCTTTACTTCAATCTAATGTCATAAAACATCTTCAACAAGTTTCCTGCTCATTTTCTGAGAAAAATTAGAGCACTTAGTCATTCATAAAATCAATAGAGGCACAAAATAAATCCACAACGAGCTAATGATTTACTTTATGTGCATACTAACCTTTGTTTGTTATTAAGAAAGGCTACAAATTATATGAGAGGTAATAACAAGATGTGGGATGCTAAATGAGATGGATTTGAGACCCTCCACTATACGAGAATTTCAAAAATTGCAAACATCTCTCATAATGAGTTAGGGTTGGAATCTATGATATTTAATGATGATTAATTGTTGGTAGTTGATGTGAGGTAGAGGTACATGCCAAAAAAATTGTTCTTCCTTTAACTTCTTTTATTGAATTTGCTAATTAAGAGGAGTTAAATTTTGATGCAATACAAGACAATATATGTTCTTAAGCTTATATTTTGGATGCCATAAGCTAAAGAATTATCAATGGGTATCTTAGTTTTTGAAAGTCTATTTTATTAAATTTCTCTTTTATTTATTTAATTTATACCCTATTTTTTATAACTTTTATTATAATGACGTGTTTGACACTTGTCAATGTCCTATTTTTTCAATAATAGACGTGCACTGTGTCAATGTCTTCGTGTCCTTATCCATGCAACATAGTCCATGAGAGACTTGGTTTCTTAAGACTTAAGTTCCAACACTTATGATAGATATTAACCATTCATGGCAATGGCTAAAACAAAAGATTCCTATTTCATTCGAACAAGTTTTGTCAAAATACATTCAATGATATTAAAATTAAGCTTTAAAATTTTTAACATTGACATCTCCAATATTGGGAAAGCTTTTGATTTTGTATATATAATCTTGACAAATCAGTAGAGGCTTTGGTTGCCCAAGTACATCCATAGGATAGAAAGAATGTTTTTGCATGGAGAGGAATTATGTGAAGATGTATCCTCTATGAATAAAACAAAGGTTGAGTGTTTTAGCCAACTAGAGGAGGAGAATGCAGTGCCATGTTATAGGAGGATGTGGTATATATTGGTTGGGGTGCTTAAAGTTAGTAAAAATTGACTTAATTGATGTGCCTTTGCATGAGGAGATGAATTATAAATTTGTTTTTCACTTAGAGCATTCATCATGTTTTGCTTGACCACATGCATCCCTTGCATGAACGACATCCTTCCATGTCCCGGGCACATGCATATTTATTGACATCCTAAATCCTAAAAACCTACAAAACCATTATAAAAGTTCACATAATCATAAATAAAATCATAAATTACATTAATAATTTGATATTATAATAAATATTGAAATAAAGAACAATAATAGAGCTCAATTGAGCTGTACTTTGTTGCATAACTTCTACCAACATTAATAAATGTCATTATTATTACTATAACTCTGAGTTAAAAATTGATTAAAGTTCTACTTTGAAAGCAAAAGCGACATACATGATCTAGCAGGTTCAGCTCCATGAATTGGAATTAAAGGCTGACCAAGCGAAGGTTGATTGAGTGAGGGTCATCCAAACCAAATTCTGTTGAGCCGATCAGAGGCACTGATCTGCCTCTCATTGTGACCTTATTCAAGGGAAGGTCATAGCATCATTAGCTATCTCATCAATGACCCCGAGGCTCTTCATCTAGGGCCGAGTGCTAGTCAAGACAAACTCAACAGAGCATCCTGAAGAATCCCACTTGGTAATGAGTGAACTAGCTGTCAGAATACTGTGATTTACTAGTTTTTGCCCGATAACCTAGCTTTACTCTGCTGGTGGGAGTTTTCCATCCAATGATCAATGATCGACCACCGTTATAGCACAGCTGACCGACAAGGCAAACTTAAGCGAGTAAAGTCCTTCTAACTTGAAGATCATTGAAGGCCGACCAGGAACCACGATTCAAGACAAGTCTTGACGAACAAAGGCTGACTATGTTCGACTGACCGTGATAGAGGATGGCTAAACCAAAAGCTCTTATAGGCAAAATACCTATAATAACTGATACAACCCGTACTAAAGCAGGGACACATATGTAGCTTTACATGTTGTATCTCCTTTCTCTATAAATAAGAGATTATTCCACGAATAAATGATCACAAATCTCTTTTCAATTATTATTTATTACTCTGTATCTCTCTCTCTCTCTCTCTCTCTCTCTCTCTCTCTTCCTTTGATACGGTCACACACATTTATATTCAACGCACCAATACTTCATTAGGATAACTACTCATGATTAGCACTATATTATAGATTAATGGTGGAGATGGTGTACCAATACAATTTCTATTTTGGCACTATACATTATTCCAATTACTCGCACTCCATCAAAAATAAAAATAAAAAACACAATGTTTTTTAAGATAAGTCAAATGTTCCGCAGTTGGAACGTTCCATTCAACCTAATATAAACTAATAAAATTAAAAAAATTCAGAAATTAAATGGTCGAAAAATTTTGAGCACTTCCTTCCTTCACTAACTCTGGAGAAAAAGCCAGGGAAGACGAATCCTATAATTAAAATGCTAATACTGACAATGAAAAGCAGGCCTTCAGATAAAAAAAAAAATTAGAAGCCATATTTTAGATTAAATTTAAACGACTTTTTTGGGGCTATTTGACTGAAAATTTTTTAATTTTAAAAATCAAATTTCAATGAAAAATGAAATCATATATTTGCAATAGTTAAACATAGGTGATTGAGTATAAAATAAATTCATTTTTATTTTTATTTGATTTAAAATAAAATAAACTTAGTAAATACCTCATTGCGATTGTCAGAAACATCATAGGCAACATCATCCGCTAGAGATGATGGGCGGCAATAGCAATGACTTAGTTCCTTGCATTCTCATAAAATTGCAGTTGAAAGATCCGACCAGATCTGACTGCATGCGGTGACAGCTAGAAAGCTACAATCTGTTTTTTTCAAAAAGATTTTTTTTTTTTTATAGCTATCATAGCTTTTCAAATATTTCTTTAAATAGTTGCAGCTTCTACAAACAGAACTTACGATGTGTTCTAAAATTAAAAAATTTGTCTGGTTTTAAAATAAATTATAAATAGGAATAATTAAGCTTACTGAAAAATATATGCAATATAAAAAGAATACAATGTATTTATAATATAAGATATTTTAAATATCTTAGATTTATTTGATTTGATTTAAAATAAACATAAGAATTTTCTTTTGGTGTTGGATTTGAAGTGAAATAACATCAATGTAAAATTGGATAATGGATGGTTGATGATAGTGATTGGAGGTGGTGTTCATGGGGCAAGGCCCGGAATCAGCATCAACTAGAGGAGGAAGGTGAACAGGCGGCGAGCGGCCACCAGCGACGGGCGACGGGCGATGGCAGCCACGTCCTTGACAGATTTCTATGCTGTTTTTGAAAATATGTAGATTCTGATATATTTGGAATATCCTAAAAATGAACTAGACTTTGTTGAATTTATTAAAATTTTAATCTCCATTATTTTCTCATATAATAAAACACTAAACTTTCTAAACTTCATGCATTCCAAATTCAATACCCAATTTGCAGCAAATCAAACGTCTCCTGAGCGATGGGTGTAAATTCCCCAAACTTTGACTTTGAATATGTTTTTCATTCCATCATTTCTGAAACCAACTGTTTGAACTAATCTTTAAAAAATAAAAAAAATAAAAACCTGTTTTTGAGCTAATTTACGCTCAAAACCTTTTCAACCAGATAACCCGTTAAAATTTACAATACTTCTCTTAAATTACATGATTATGCTGTTTTATTTCTAAAATTCACCCAATATAAATATAAATAANTGATTAAAAAAAAATTCAAAAATTAAATGGTCGTCAAATTTTGAGCACTTCCTTCCTTCACTAACTCTGGAGAAAAAGCCAAGGAAGACGAATCCTATAATTAAAATGCTAATACTGACAATGAAAAGCAGGCCTTCAAATAATAAAAAAAAAAAATTAGAAGCCATATTTTAGATTAAATTTAAACAACTTTTTTGGGGCTATTTGACTGAATTTTTTTTAATTTTAAAAATTAAATTTCAATGAAAAATGAAATCATATATTTGAAATAGTTAAACATAGGTGATTGAGTATAAAATAAATTCATTATTATTTTTATATGATTTAAAATAAAATAAATTTAGTAAATACCTCATTGCCATTGCCAGAGGCATCATAGGCAACATCATCCGCCAGAGATATTAGGCGGCAGTAGCAATGACTTAGTTCCTTACATTCTCAACAAATTGCAGTTGAAAGATGTATTTTCCCACCAGATCTGACTGCATGCGGTGACCGCTAGAAAGCTACAATCTGACTTTTTCAAAAAGAAATTTTTTTTTTTGATAGCTATCATAACTTTTCAAATATTTCTTTAAATAGTTGCAGATGTATTCTAAAATTAATAAATTTGTCTGGTTTTAAAATAAATTATAAATAGGAATAATTAAGGTTACTAAAAAATATATGCAATATAAAAAGAATACAATGTATTTATAATATAAGATATTTTAAATATTTTAGAGTTATTTGATTTGATGTAAAATCAACATAAGAATTTATTTTTTGTGTTGGATTTGAAGTGAAACAATATAAAATTCGATAATGGATGGTTAATGATAGTGATTGGTGGTGGTGGTCTTGGGGCAAGACCCGAAATCAGCATCAACTAGAGGTGGAAGGTGAACAGGTGGCGAGCGGCCACCACCGACGGGCAATGGGCGATGGCAGCCACGTCCTTGACAGATTTCTATGCTGTTCTTGAAATATGTAGATTCTGATATATTTGGAAATATCTTAAACATGAACTAGACTTTGTTGAATTTATTAAAATTTTAATCTCCATTATTTTCTCATATAATAAAACACTAAACTTTCTAAACTTCATGAATTCCAAATTCTACCCAATTTGCAGCAAATCAAACGTCTCCTGAGTGATGGGTGTTAAATTCCCCAAACTTTGACTTTGAATATGTTTTTCATTCCATCATTTCTGAAACCCTAAACCCTAAACTAATCTAAAAAAAATAAAAAATAAAAACCTGTTTTTGAGCTAATTTACGCTCAAAACTTTTTCAACCAGATAACCCGTTAAAATATACAATACTTCTCTTAAATTACATGATTATGCTGTTTTATTTCTAAAATTCACCCAATATAAATATAAATAATAAAACTTATAAGATATATTATTTCTCACATATTTTAAGACTACGTGTCGTCCATCTTAACTGTCATGTTTAAATATTGATATTCTGAGTCAGATTTTTTTAGCAAATAATAGTACCGAAAATACGACACTAATTCATGATATGTTATATATATATTAAGAATAAACCAATTGATTTTTTTTTATATTTTCAATATGAATGCATCATATACTCGCTAAGTTGAACTTATCAATAATATTTTTTAATATCAGAATTTTAATATAATTTACTACAAATTAAATCGCGCATCATTATTTTTTTAACTAATAAGCAAATTTCCCAACAAAAAATTGCCTGGCTTTCCCCTTGTTTTAATTCAAAACATAAGAAATAACTATTAAATCATTTTTATTTAAATTTATTTCTCCATAAAATCATACATCGTTCAAATGGCAGCCTCCCAAGAAGACCCATTGTCACGTGGACTTCTTCCCCCTCGCCGCGCAGTCCACGATTCATCCCACGCGCACCCCCCATCCCCTTATAAAACCCGCCAATCCCCTCTTTCCCCGCCCGCAAAGCAGAAGCTCCAACCCCCTACCGCTCTTCTTCTCATTCAGCGCACCATGGATGAATCCGAAATACAAATTCCCTCTTTCTTTCTCTGCCCCGTATCCCTCCAAATCATGCGANAACCCAACCCCCTCCCGCTCTTCTTCTTCTACATCGCACCATGGATGAATCCGAAATACAAATTCCCTCTTTCTTTCTCTGCCCCGTATCCCTCCAAATCATGCGAGATCCCGTCACTCTGCCCACCGGCATCACCTACGACCGCGAAAGCATCGAACACTGGCTCTACTCCGCCAACCAGAACACCTGCCCTGTAACCAAACAACACATCTCCGACTTCGAT
Organism: Phalaenopsis hybrid cultivar; assembly: GCA_002079205.1. Classification (NCBI taxonomy): domain Eukaryota; kingdom Viridiplantae; phylum Streptophyta; class Magnoliopsida; order Asparagales; family Orchidaceae; genus Phalaenopsis; species Phalaenopsis hybrid cultivar. The sequence goes on from JXCR01016501.1 coordinate 310,539, forward strand.
AATCTAACCCCCAACCACACCCTCCGCCGCCTCATCCAATCCTGGTGCACCGCAAACGCCTCCAGCGGCATCGAACGCTTCCCTACCCCCCGCCCTCCCATCACCAAACCCCAAATCTCCGCTCTCCTCGACGAATCCACCCGCCTCCCTAACTCTCTGCTTTCCTCCCTCGCCAAACTCAAGAGAATTGTCTCCGAAAGCGAGCGCAATAAACGCTGCGTTGAGGCCACTCCCGGAGCCATCGATTTTCTCGCCTCCATCATCTCAAACCTCTCTACCGAAAACGAAGACGAATTTGCAAGCGATGAAGCCGTAAGCATTCTCTACTCTCTCCAACTCTCCCAACAAAGCCTCCGCGATTTGCAGGAACGAAACCAAGATTTAATTAAGTCTTTGACCGCCATCCTTCGTCGCTCTGCCAATTATCAAACTCGAGCCCATGCGGTTCTGCTCATCAAGGCGCTCATCGGTGTAGTTCCCCCCTCAAGAATANTGATTTGCAGGAACGAAACCAAGACTTAATTAAGTCTTTGACCGCCATCCTTCGTCGCTCTGCGAATTATCAAACTCGAGCCCATGCGGTTCTGCTCATCAAGGCGCTCATCGGTGTAGTTCCCCCCTCAAGATTAATTAGCGTTGGACAAGAGTTCTTTGAAGAGATAGTAAAGGTTTTAAGAGACCGCATCTCTTACCAAGCCATGAAAGCCGCGCTGCAGGTGCTATACGGGGTGTGCCCGTGGGGGCGGAACGTCGTGAAAGCGGTGAAAGCAGGGGCGGTCAAAGTGGTGGTCGAGCTGCTTCTCGACGAGCCGGAGAAAAGGGCATGCGAGATGATGATGGTTGTTCTTGACGAGCTCTGTGGCTGCGCGGATGGAAGGAAGGAGGTGGTCGGGCATGCCGCCGGTCTGGCGGTGGTTTCTAAGAACATGGTGAGGGTGTCAGCTGTGGCAACGGCGAGGGCGGTGAGTCTGGTGTATTCTATATCGAACCAGGCGGCGCCGGCGGTGGTGGAAGAGATGCTGCAAGTGGGTATTGTTTCCAAGCTTTGTTTGTTGCTTCAGGTGGAGTGTGAGAAGAGTACGAGGAAGATGGTGAAGGATGTTTTGAGCATGCATCTTNGGTGAAAGCGGTGAAAGCAGGGGCGGTCAATGTGGTGGTCGAGCTGCTTCTCGACGAGCCGGAGAAAAGGGCGTGCGAGATGATGATGGTTGTGCTTGACGAGCTTTGCGGCTGCACGGATGGAAGGAAGGAGGTGGTCGGCCATGCCGCCGGTCTGGCGGTGGTTTCTAAGAACATGGTGAGGGTGTCAGCGGTGGCGACGGCGAGGGCGGTGAGTCTTGTGTATTCTATATCAAACCAGGCGGCGCCGGCAGTGGTGGAAGAGATGCTGCAGGTGGGTATTGTTTCCAAGCTCTGTTTGTTGCTTCAGGTGGAGTGTGAGAAGAGTACGAGGAAGATGGTGAAGGATGTTTTGAGCATGCACCTTAATGTTTGGAGACGATCACCTTGTTTGACAACTCGGCTCAAGGATTTTGATCCATATCATTCATGACAATACTTAGAAAAGAGTGGAGGTTTAGAGAAAATTCAGGGAAATAATGAAGGATGATTTGAATATATGCTTGACGGCAATACCGGCTCAAGTTCTCTGTTTTTACATATCTAATGCCCAAATTTTAATTTTTACATGTAAGCAATCTTATATATGCATAAAAAAGTAGTATTTCATTTGTTAAGAATAAAGAAAATGGTTGTAATTTTAAGTGATATTCTCCTAAAAAATTTTTAATGTGATATGAAGGATTTGGGATATATAAATATAAAATGTGAGCTTTAGGTGCTACATATGTGTAATAACATAAGAATTGGGTGGTATTTGTGTAAATGCACCGATAATTATATATCAAGGTGTATGTTTATAATTTTCTTAATTTTTGTTTAATTAATTTGGTGAATTTTAGAACAATTAATCATGATTAGATAACTTAGCTACTTCTGATGCCCACGTTGTCATAATATGCATGCATTTATTACGACCGGCCGGCTGGCCGGCCTTAAATAGACCAAGTGAATTTCGATATATACCATGTAAAAAGGATATGAGGATTAAAGATCGACGCATTAAGGGCTTTGAGTTTTCAAGCAGGTTATATTTTTTGCATTTTATTTTGATAAGGTAATTGAGGATGAAATTTTTTATCGTGAAACCACGAATTCTAACTTGTATTTTATTCAACAAAAATAGACATGTGCAAAGATAAGAAAGAGAATCTGGTGAGAAAAATGATAAATTAATTACAAGGACACATTACATATCTCAGAATAAAAGGGAAAAATTGTAAACCATACATGTGCTGGACGTCGAATATGGAAAACAATTAAAAGAGCACTACATGATTTTCTGCGAATAATTTTTCTTTATTAGGGATGTGTTGAGGATGGAGAGCACGTGAAGAAACCATGGCGATCAAGATGTTCTTCTGCGCGGCCTAATTATGCCAAATCTGTGTAGTTATGCTGATACAAAAGCTACCAAATTGGGTAACTATGCCCACGGAGGCATAACAATACCGCATTGGCTTCTTTCCAATGTTCCCGGATAGTTTATATTGTTACGGTCCTTAAGTTTGCAATTTTGAGTCACGAAAGGTAATATCTGGTGGGCGGTGTTTTCACAAGATTTTTGGGAAGCGGAGAAGTGTTGAAGATGAGGATTTCAGAGAATGTTTTGTTTTGTAAGAATGAGAGAAAGAGCTGGAGCAAAGTCCAATAGGTTGGTTCTATTGATTCTTGAGAGAAGATCTGAGTGAGCAATTATGTATATTTCTTCTTATTTTATAGTGAATAGTTTTTTGTGGTCTGGTTCTGAAGTTTTTTCCGTTCTCTGATTTTTTCACATAAATCTTAGTGCGTTCTTTCTGAGATTATTTTTGTTGTGTTTCTGTTCGATTTATTTATTCTAGATTTCTCGATTTTTTCATGATCATTTTTAATGATTATGGTTTTGATTTCTAATTGATTGAAGCCTTAAGCATATTTCATCCCAACAAGCGATATTAGAGTGGGTTCTTTGATTTAAGTTGGAACAGTGGTCGATGAAGTAAGGTATAAAGTAAAGAAGTTCAATGGATCGAATTTCACATTCTGGAGGATGCAAGTAGAGGATGTGTTGTATTTGAAAATATTATATCTACAATTAAATCACTAAGAAGTTATAAAGTGGAGTTCAATGGATCAAACTTCACATTCTCAAAGACTCAAGTAGAGGATTTATTGTATCTAAAAAAATATATCTACAACTAATTCACTAAGACGACTCTATGACTACGGAAGAATGTGATGTGTTGAATCTAATAGCCATAGATATGATTAGTTTATCAATTTTCTTGTCAATTGCATTCAATATAGTGAATGAAAAAATCAAGGTAGATCTTATGACGACATTGACAAAGATGTATGAAAAATCTTCGACTTCAAATAAGATTTTTATGATGAAGAGGATATTTAACATGAAGATAATGAAAGACAGTTTAGCAGCATAATATCTAAATAATTTTAACACAATAACGAGTCAGTTTTGTTCTGCAGAGATCAAATTTGTTAATGAAGATAGAGCACTACTAATTTTGCTTTCATTGCATGGTAGCTGTGATGGTTTGGTCAAAGTAGTGAGTAAGTCTATAAGGAATATGAAATTGAACTTTAATGATATTGTGGAGTTGGTGTTAAATGAAAAAATTTGCAGAAAGACAGTGAATTGTGAATTTTTATGTTCTAGTTTGAGTTTCAAAAGTAGAGGAAGGAATCTGCATTAGAATATGGGAAGAGAGATTTAAGTCGAGAAGTAGAAAACCCAATTCAAGCAAAGGAAATGATAGAGGAGATTGCAAAAACTTGGAAACAAATGGCATTTCAAGAAATGCAATAAAGGTCCAAGGAAAGCTGGCGGTGGAGGAAAAGAAATAAATCTCTATAGAAATGCCTCCACAGCCACACTTCAAGGTGACTCCCAGGTTTTATCCATAATCAACACTAATTTTTTTATAGTAGAATCAAGTGCCTAACACATGCCCCAGTAAATAGATATTCAAAAAATACACTAAGAGGGATCTAGGGAAGATTTATCTAGAGTAGCCTGAAAGTTTTCTAAGGCCAAGTCTAAAGAGAAATCTCATCTCTACGAGCTAGCTGAAAAAATCGAAATTTGTGACTTTTCATATATGACTCGTGGATGGTGGCCATGTGGAAATGATGATAACTTGGTACAACATTTAAGCACTTTTTATTAAATCCATGCAATGGTAGAATTTATTGCTTTGTCTGGAGCCAAGGTGGGTCCAAGCCCATGGCATCGTAGGCTTGACCATATGAGCGAGAACGGAATGAAGTCCAAACTTTATATCAAAATAAGCTTTATGTTTGAAATCTATAGATATAGATTTCTGGGAAGATTGTATATATAAAAATTAGAAGAAAGTTTCTTTCTTTATGAGTGTTTAGTGGTGAAGTCAAAGAATCTAAAGTTAGTGCATATTGATATATGAGGTACCTTTCAAGCATAAGTTCATTGTTCCAAAAACACTACAACATAATAGAGTAGTTGAGCGCATGAACAGACAATCATGGACCATGCATAAGAATGCGACTGCCTGCAGACTTGTCAAAATAGTTTTTGGTTGAAGCAATAAATATTGTTATTTATTTGATTTACCAGGTTCCACCTATATCATCAAGGAAATGCATATCTAAAGAAGCCTAGTTTGACAAGTAGGTAAATTTACCTCTTTTAAAATAATTTGATTGTTATGCATATATTCATGTCGATGTAGAGTCCAAGAGTAAGCATGACTATAAAACTTTCAAGTGCAAATTCATTGGATATGACTTAAATGAGTTTGAGTATAAGTTCTAAGACTATCCAAATGAGAAATTCAACAGGAGTGGGGATGTCACATTCAATGAAATGGAGACGGCAGAGATAGAAGTATAACTCAAGATTTTTCATCAGTTACCACTAAAGAGTCTGAGTACGTTGAGATAGAAGACACTAGTGATCCTGAGGGTGGAAAAAAAAGATGTGCTTAAGTAGATGGAGCACATGAAGTTCCTCAGTCACCTGCCACTGAAGTCAGAAAATCCAACAAAGTGATATAACAGGTACACATGTATTCTCCTTTGTTACACTATTTATTTCTAACATATATTAATGAACCAGAGTGCTTTGAAGAGATCACTCGAGTTAAAGATTCAAGAGAGTGGGAGATTGTCATGGATAATAAAATTTAGAATTTGAAGTTAAATGGGGCCTAAGATTTGATAATATTGTTATATGAAGAAAGAGCATCATTCGATAAGTGGGTCTATAGAATGAAAGAGGAGTTAGATGTCAGGAGATGTTATATGGCAAGACTTGTTGTTAATGAGTTCCAACAGAAGTAAGGAGTGCACTACATAGAGTTTTTTCTCTTGTGGTGAAGATGAAAACTGTCAGAGTTGTACTCAGTCTGCTAGAGGAGGAAGATCTGCATCTGGTGCAAATGGATGTAAAAATTTGTTTCTTACATAGAGATGTGCAGGATGAGCTGTATATGGTACAACCACGGGGTTATACGATTCTAGGAAAGGAATGTTTGGTTTGCATGTTAAAGAAAACCCTCTATGGCTTAAAGTAGGCTATGAGATAGTGTTATAGGTGGTTTGACAAGTTCATGTCAGACAGTGAACACATGAAGTGCTAGATGGTATACTGACTATAGAGGCAAAAGTGGAGAAAATTAGGGACTTAAAAAAACAATTACTTGGTGAGTTTGAGATGAAAGATTTAGGTCCAACTAGAAACATTTCATAATGAAAATAAGTATGGACATGAGTGCATATACTCAGGTAGAGAATTTTGAGAAGATCATCCAAAGTTTTAATATTAGTGAGGCAAAACCAGTTTACACCCCCTTAAGTGTTCTCTTCAAACTGTCTAAGGAATTATCTTCTTAATATGAAGTACGTAAACACAGATGGAGAGAAATCTATATTCTTAACTGTTGGAATTCTGATATATGTTTTGATTTGTATAAGAATAAATATTTCGTATGCAGTGGGCTTGTTCTGTAGGTACATTGGCGATCTTATAAATCATCATTAAGGGGCATTGAATTGGATTCTTAAGTATTTGAGGTGAACAATCAACATAACACTTTACTATAGAAGTTTAGTGATTTGTCTACTTGGATTTGTAGAAGCAAAGCCTACAAAAGATTTGGATGGTAGAAGGAGTACAACAATGTATGTCTTCATTTTGAGGAACACAATGGTGAGTTGGGTTATCAGGCTGCAAAAGATTGTTGAACTTTCAACTATGGAGGCTAAGTACATTGCCATCACTAAGGCAATCAAGAAGATGATTTGGTTATAGAGCTTTGTATAATAATTGGGGAAGGAGAAAGTGATTGAAAGCTTCCTAGAGACAATATGAGTAATTCATTTTTTAAGAGCATCGTTTTTCATGTCAGGATAAAATACATTCCTCTAAAATATCACTTTATACTCTCTCTTGTTGAGGATAGACAATTCTTCTTGGAATATATGCACACAACTCAAAATTCAGTAAACATGTTGACAAAGGTGATGACTATCGAGAAATTGGAGCTATGCTTAGCTTCAATTGAAGTCCATGAAGGTTGAGACTGTGGGTGAGCTACCCACAGTACATGACTATAAAGATGGTATATATAGACATGTTGATCTAGAGAATGGGTGGTGGGTGTTAGCAGTCTCCAAGTAGAAGATTGTTGAGGATATGGAGCCTAAGAAAGACACATAGCCATCCAGATGGTCTCCTACGTAGCGTAATTGTGCCAAATTGGTGCAGTTGCATTGATCCAAAGGTTACCAAATGGTGTAAACATGCCCAAGGAGGCATAACCATGCCTCAATGTTTTTGTTCCAGTGATCCTTCTGTCATGTACTGTTACTCCCGAAGAATTCTAATAGACATAAATTCTACAAAAAAACATATAAATGATCATCAAATCCATCAATAAATAATATTTTTTTCTATTAATTTACTACCAGTATGTTATTGTAGAATGATATCATTTTTTTAAAACAATTTCATTTTATAATCACGTTAAGGGAAAAATTGGGCAAAAAAATTTATGCAGAAATTGAGTGAATATTCTTCGGCTATATTCCACCATATTTAATCCATGTTATTTCCAACTTCTATCAAATTTTGAGCGTTCAGCCTCCAAATAAAATTAAGATAATTGGTACTCAAATCCACAAAGATAGAAACAAATTAAATTTAAACCAAAAAGGGCTAAGTACATAAAAAGATGACCGAAGCAAAATGTGTGCATCATGATAAGACATATAATCAAGATATTAACTAAGATGTTGTATTTTACAAATCCAGTCATTGCATTATTTATCTATTTATACATTTGGCCATTAACATACATACCTTCAAACTCCTATGTATTTACATATTTAACACATGAGCTCTATCTTCTTACATTTATACCCATTCAGATCTTAAATATCACATAAAAAAATACAACCATTTTTAACTTTTAAATAATGAAGTGCACCTTTTCATTTCTAAATAATATGACCTGTGAAAAAATTGTAGTTGTAAAATCTGCAAGTACATAGAGATTGGGCGGTATGCATGGAAATGTCCCAATAATAAAGAGATATTGCGATGAGTTCATATCTAAGATACAATATTTATAGAATAATCTAAGCAACAGAATGAAAATTATGATCCTGTTTTAATTTCAAATTCGTGATATTTTCTTATGTGACATGAATAATTTAACTGTGATATGTGTAGAAACGCCCTCACAAAAACAAATGGAGCAAAAGTATGATCAAATGAATCTAAGCTTATATTTTTAAAATAAAACTTAGAACTATAAAATTAAAATAGAAAAATAAAAATATCTAAGAAATCTAAAATATCTAATTTATAAGAAATAATTTCAGCACAATAAAATAACCTAAACCCTGGGCCTTATAAAAGGAATCACACAAAAGCACTCCGCTTGTAGAACAGATCCGTATGGAGGAGCTAAATTTGTCCTTTTCAATTTTTTACCCAGTCGTTATAGGCCATTAATCATTAAACTCTTGTAACTTTCATTAATAATACAAGATAGATTGAAGTTATGATAGCGAAATGATTGTTAATGTAAATATCTTGGGGACCTACAGAAATTGATTTATTGCAGTGCTCAAATATTCAATTATGAGCATAGTCTTAAATATATTCAGTACAATCCAAGGTAGATTTGTAAGCCATTGAAGTTTTATTCATAATTGGGTAAATTACAGAGCTAAATTTTAGAATTAATTTAACAATAAACAGAAGATCACATTTAATAAGGATCGATAATTTGATATACATTATCCATATCCTCCCTCAAATCCGCCCAGTTTTAATTAATTATTTTCTTCAGAAGACAAATCTCAACCGCCCAGCTTAGCGTGCGTAAGATTGAAAATTTTCTATCTTCAACAAGACTGAGCCGACAGTTTATTTAAGAGAAATTTAGAAACATATCATACAAGTATTTAAATTTATATATGTAATATAAAAAAGTTATATTTTATCTTCAGAAAGTTAATCATAAATAGCAGTAGGTTTGTTGTGCTGTTAAAATTTTGAATGATGCATATGTAAATATGACTGTTTTAAGTGTTAGATTTACAAATATAGAAGAAAATTGTGGCATTTGCGTTAAAATAATCTTTTGTTTGGATCGGTTTTTAATTCCTCAAATTAATGAGTCTAAGCATGAAAAGAAAGATCTAATTTCAGGCTCCGAGCATCTTTCAAGCTGAACTTTTCCTCCGAGAACTCATTCAACTTGTCATCGAGTTCAGCCCTAATGATTTCTTTTTATATAAAAACTAGTAGTTTGTAATTCTTAATATTATTACGTCATGAAATTTAGACTTGAAAATTTGAATTGGACAGAAAATGTTTTAATATTTTGGTCCTCCATTCAAAGGAGATGACCTTTCTCTCCTATTAAACCAAATTAGCTCCAAATGGAAGGACAGTGTGTCCTTCTTCCTCCCTGCGACTTCCACAACTTAATTCATCAGCATTTTATAATTATTTTTAAATATTTAAAATTTCAATAATGACATTAAAAGAGCAATATATATGCATCTATCAAGGGTAATTCATGAACTGCAACAAATGGTGAATAAAAAATCATTCCAGTTCTTGTTTGAGAATCCAAATGCTCTCTGCTAAGCTTTGTAATACTGAATTGTATTTGTCAGTTATCGCTTGAACAGTTCTTAGTTTGAGAGTTGAATTTTCTCTAAGGCAAGGCAAAGCAATCTGTTCATAATTCTATGTTTATTGAAGTCTCACCATTCTAGATAATTTTTTTTTCGATGGACAGTTTGACTGAGAGAACATATTATTACAAGATCCATGGAACGTGGTAATTAGAGAGGTTTTAATTATCTATTATTTTTAATTAAGGCTTGTGGTTAAGGATTTGCCATGAGAAAAAGAGAAGAAAATTATTGTAAAAAGTATATGAAAATATTTTTTATTAGAGTAATATGATCATAAATTACACGAGTTGCTCTTTTTGATATAAGTTGAGATTAGTACGTATTAATTTTTTATGTACTGCACTCATCTTTTAAATATTAAGACTTTGAAATCCATTTTAAATTATTTTTTGGTCAAAATATGTAGATCTGATTTTTTTTTTTTTTGAAAAATATATATCTGCAAACTCATGTGTATTTTAAGTTTATATTACTAGGCAAAAGATATTGATGCTGTTCAAAGCATGCATTATTATATTATAAGCTAATAAACTGTATATTAATGGTTTATGTAAATAATTTGCTATCATAAAAAGAGTTAAAATATTGAATGCATCATAATCACATCTACATATATATATATATATATATATATATATATATATATATATATATATATATATATAAAAAANAAATTTGACGCTGAAAAGTGCAAAAAATTATCTGAGCCATGTTCAACATGTACTGTCCAAAATTGTCATTAAATGATGTCTCCGTCATGGAAATTTGCGGTACTTTTAAAGACAAATAATTCTGAAGTTCTAGATTTATTCATCTCTCCGCTAACACTTGCTTTCGATGGCAACAACTTGCGGAAAATTCTGTGGATTACACTGCATTAAATAGTCAATACCACTGCCGAAAGGTTTAGCTATTGAATTCTAGTAGTTCTTTGTTCAAAATAGAAGTCAACAAAAGTTCAATTTTGTGCTCCCGTGGAATGGCTATTATTCATTTATTAATTGCCAAAGCGTTTGATGTTGATGGATTTCTAAAATAAACTAAAACTGGTATCGGACCAATGAAAATTTATGCATGTGTGAGGAAGACCACTGGCTTCTCTTCTTCTTTGACTTGTTGCAGGGGAGCAGCAAATAACGACCTTTACCATGACCTAATTCTTATGAACATTCTGGCATATTATTGAATTTTTATGTCTTTATATTAATATTTATAGTGTAGAAATCCGAATACAGAGAAATCCAGTAAGAATACGAAAGCTGTAATCAATAATTTAATATGAAATGATTCATCTTCATAGATTTAGACAGCACTATTGTAACTATAGATGCTAACAGATAGTTTGTTGGGTGAGATGCATTTGGTCATCCATGGATGTGATGCTTTCAGTGCAGTAGGTGGAGCAGGTGTGGTTGCTCTTGCTTGCTTTGAGGTATTTGCATCCCAATTCAAGCAGCAAAGGTATCTAAATGGGGCAGTTGATGGAAACTTTGTGAAGAGATCTGCTACTATGGCAATGTGGTGAACTGTGATATGTTTGTTCTTGATACATTCTCTGATATAGTGATAATCATTTTCAATGTGTTTGGTTATAGCATGGAAGATGGCGTTGTTGGCGAGGCATGGGTCATGATGGAGGTATTATCACAATAGGGAGGTTTAGTGTAAGAAGTTGGGTATGCTGAAATCTTTTAGTAGCCATCTTAGCCATATAATATCATTAGCTATCATTGAGAGGGCCTTGTATTCTGATTATGTAGATGAGCGAGCAGGTGTGAGTTGCTTTTTAACTGATTAGGAAATGAGGGGTTGTTGTTTGAGAAAATATAGTATCCAGAGGTTGATTTTGCAGTCTATTGGATCTCCAGGCCGGTAAAAGTCGGTATATGCATGGAGTTGGAGGTTGTGTTGTAGTCATAAGCTCTTTGTTTTATGAATATGCTTGAGTAGGAGCTTAAATTGCTAAAATTCATGTTGAGAGGGTTTGTGCATGGCCTGGGTGGCTTTGTTTACAACAAAGTGTGAGGTACTATAGCGAGTGCATAATTGCGGGATTGAGAATATGGTATTGTCGGGTTACAATGGTGTTTTATAAGGAGAGGGATTTGAGAAATGTTTAGACTTTAGCATGCCATATTCAATTAAAATAAGTTCAGCATAAGATGACTGATTTAAGTGAAGGCCATAATTAGTTTGTTGTGCAATATTCCACAAGTAGTGAGAGATGTTGCCCGAAACTTTCGTGTTGAATATGTTTTGTAGCTAGATGAGGATAGTAGTGAGGAATGTGGGACCATTTCTTGTTAAGAGGATATCATCGACGTATATAATGAGGCATGCTTGGTTGTTATTATGATGAAGACAAAAAAGAAAAGGATCGATAAAACTAAGGTGAACTCTTAATGTTATTGAGATGTCTCATGAGAGTAGTGAATCATTATGTTTGAGTCCATACAAGACTTTCTTTATAAGGCAAATATAATTAGGGTATTGTGTGTCAGTAAAGCCCAAGGGTTGGGCCATGTGAATGTTTTTTTGTGAGATAATCATGAAGGAGAGAGTTTGAGACATCTAGTTAAAATATTTCTTGTTGGAGGTTAGGACAAATATTAGAAGAACCTAGATGGTGGGTATCTTAGCTACCGAGTTGATGGTTTCCACACAATCCAAGCCATGGCGTTTTTTTAAACTTGAGCTAGCAAATGAGCTCAATTGTGAGCTATAGAGCCTTTTTCTTGTATTTTTTTTAGCATTAATTTAAAGCCATTGATATTTTGAGTTGGACAAACTTAAACTAAAAAATAAGTGTCTTATACCTATAGTGCTTGAAATTTAGCAAGCATGGCCTATCTCCAAGGAAGTTGTTGAGTATTTGTTGAGTCGTAGGTGGGCTCTGTGGTGTGGAGCTGATAGGCTAGATCTAAGATTTGTTTTGGTTTGTCGTGACCAATTTGTTGATAGGTTTTCATTAGGAGTTTTGTGTTTTCAGTGGACTAGGCGCTGAGGAACCAGTGGCTAGATTTGTTCCTTTTTCTCCAATTCAACTTGTTTTGATTTCCATTCGCCTCCATTCCCATTACAACCTACAAAAATAACATAAAACCTTCTTCAAAGGTATGTAAAATATAAAAATACATTATAGGAAAACTTTGAATTTGCATCAGAGTTAACGTCAGCCTTATTTCCGTCGCAAATATAGTGATCAAATAGCATCAGTTTAGTGTCTCCGCGTGGTTCCACTTTTGAAAAATCAACCCAAAATTTTTTTTGTCAAGTGGTCAACTCTAAGACCAACACTAATACCCTAAATTAGCCCTCCCACGAATCACAGCTCCACTTTGCATTCATTTCCTTCCTTTAGCTTTTGGTCATTGCTTCTGAGCTTCTCTGACAATTTCATGTCTGATTCATTGCTCCAACCCCGTCCAAGGCGAGAAATCTTCTTTCATGTCTCAAAGCTTTGATTTAGCATAAGTTTTCTTCTTCTTTTTTCCTTGCATAGGTGTGAGATATGTTATTCTATTTTTCATGGATTTCATAACTTTTGCTCAAGTTTTTTTTTTTGTTATTCTATTGTTAGATATGTAATGCACATGGATTTCATGGTTTTCCCTAAGTTTTGGTGTGAGAAATGTGAATGTATAAGCAATTTTATGATATGTATTTAAAAATGAAAATTTAGGAGTGAGATATGTAAATACATAAGAAATTTGTGCTATGTATTTAGGGTTGAAAATTTAGGTGTGAGACATGTGAATACATAAGAAAATTTTTGTTTGGTATGTACATGAGAATATTTAGGTTGATTCTATGGATTTGTAGGCAATGGATTTTGGGTATGATGTGTATGTGGGCTAGGGTTTCAAGTAGAATGCGTAATGTGTAGGTGCATTAATCTATATAGCTACATTTATATAGCTACATTTATGGTACATATCGATATTCAAAGCGTTAGATCATGGATGTATAACAGATTTTATCGAGAAAGTAATGGATTAATTAACGAGTTTATCGCAGATGTTGAAGAGTTCGTGCATGTGGCATCACAACTGATTATTTACCTCTCAGAAGGTAGGTTTTGATGCCCCTGTGCGAAGCACAAGAATCAAGTGTCCTGACACCTGACAAAGTGAAGCTAGACTTATATTGTAGGGCATTTAAACTCAATTATTGGTATTGGCTTCACTTGCTGAATTTAAAGCAGATGTTTGGTACGGTCATGCGGGAGCCTCATCAAGTTATGCCCCACCAACTGTTCATGATTTTAGCACGTATGATCAAATGATTCATGATGCAAGCAGAACTCATTTTATTTGGAGTATGCCTGATGATGACCAACAACCGAACAATGAAGGGCAACAATTCTATGAACTATTAATTGCTGCCCAACAACCATTGTGGGAAGGATGCACTTCGTATGCAGAGTTAACAATTGCCTTAAGAATGCTGAGTATCTAATCTGATTTTAACATACACAAGGAATGCTTCAATCAGGTAGCAACATTATTAAATGAGACAAAGCCTAACGGTAATTTAGTTCTAGAAGATTTGTACAACACTAAAAAGTTAGTGACGATGTTGGGGTTACTATCTGAAAAGATAGATTGATGTATCAACGAATGTACGTTATATTACAGGGAGAATTCAAAAGAGACAAAATATAGATTTTAATCTTTCCTCTATATAATACAATGACTTGATAGAGTTTAGATTAATATAGGGATCAAACTTCCTATAAATGTAAGCTCATATAATTAATTACAACTTAAGTAAGAAAAGTATATAAAGAAAACTTTTGATTTTGGTTGTAATCTCATCTTCAAGAAATTTATAAATTTAGTTTTCGTGATTGATTGTTAGGAATATCAAAAGGGAAAGGCTCATAGGTGGAACATTTTATTTATGGAACTCAAAAGAAGATGAGTAGAAGGTGTCGAAGATAATGAGAAACTCAATAACATCTCAAATATTTTATTATTTGATTTTAGTGATTTTAAAAAAGATTTATTTGATATTTTCAGTTCACAATTTATTAAAAATTTAAGATTTAGAGAACACAATATATGTTTGTGAGAAGCCTAGGAAGTGACTGTCTCATAGTTAATCTAGTCAAATTAAGTGCAATATGTGAAAAACTCTTAATAAACTTCTTATATTAACCTGTCATGCCAAAAAAGCTACAAACCTCATACATTGTAGTTAGTCTTGACAAATCAACAATAGCCTGCACCTTCTAAATATCAGCAAAAATACCATTGCAACTCACTACATGGAAAAAAAGAGAGAGAAGACTTTTAACCAAAATGAACACTTCAAGAACTTAGCATACAATTGATGTTATCTTAAATGTTTCCAACACTAATTCAAAAAAATTGCATGATCATATTTAGACTTGGAATACATTAATATAACATCAATAAAGAAGACAATAACTAAGTGATATAGATATGCTTTGGCACACGATTCATCAGATCCATGATACAATAAGGGCATTACTCACATCGAAAGGCATGACTAAGAACATATGGTGTCCATAATGAATACTAAACACAACATCTTGTCCTATCCACTGATGCAGAAAAACATTGATCCTGAATGGGATAAGTGGATGTCTTAAGTTATCTCCGAGTCTTCTCAAAACTCTATAACACTTTTCCTTTAGAGTACAACCTAACCGTGGAGCATAAATTGCTAATGCAGTAAACTAGACCTCATATTGCATTAACATTTGATTCCCTTAAACCAATCTCAAAAAGGAATCCTACATATGATGTATGATTGATGGAGGTAAAATATAATCTCTAAATGTATTAGTAAATTTCTCTAAAGTAACCCCAACATTCAACTTGCCTTGAAAGTTCAACTTTCGTTGGCCTAGCTACTAGCGCTCAGCTTCACCTTCAAGTAAGAACATCACCAGGGGTATCTCTATACCCTGCATGCTATCAAAAGATTTCTCTTGTTTCAATAGCCAATCATCAACAACTTGAGGCTCCACTTCTCTCTTGAAACAAGGCGGCTTCAATCACAAGAGTAACTACAAATGTGTATCTCTCCTCTACTCTCAAAATAAAAATTTTGTTTGAATGTCACCCATCAATTGAACCACCAAAATAGCAAATAAAGTTATAGAATCTGGCATAAGAGCTCCCATTGCACTCTGCATTGTTCCAACCTAACTAGAACTCTCACCATTTGTCACATCATGATCTTGGGGATCCATAATTACCAACTACTTACACTTGAAATGCACATGCAATAACTTAAAATAACATAAATAAAGTAAAGGATATAAAATAAAATAAATTTTAAACTATCCAAAACTGTCACAATCATTTACTAATCAATCATATGACTTTATATATAAATTAATTCCTCCTAAACTTTTGCTATGATTCTAAAATTTCTATCATTACCTAACTTGATGCAACTTGTGATAATGAGGCGGGTATCCTCGTGTCGGGATGATAACAAATAAATTATTACACAAGATTTATTTGGAAGAAATCTTATTTACTTATTTTTCTTCAATTTTTAATAAACATAAATCCACTAATATGATTAAATATTATAAAATAAAAATCCCTAAAATTCATTCAAATCATATTACAATATAAAAAAGAAAAAATATACAACAATCATGGTTTAATCTCTATCAAAAAAATATAAACATCACCAAAATTGCTAAAAATATAGAACAAAGGTACTAACATACATAATATCATGCTCTCATCAGTAACACAAAAGTCTTAACTCAATCTTAGCCTTACCACTCCCTGAAAAACACATGTGAGTAAAGTAGAGGTGAGCAACTACAACTCAATACGTTACTCAAAATCTACAACATTTTTAATATTTAAAAAAAATAATAGATATTTACTCAAAGAAAATAAATCAAATGTGGTGGAACATCGTATATTGTATCAATGATAATACTTGTATAAGATATTATAACTGCAATAAGCATATGTTGAGTAACAATTAAAAGAACAAGATATCATAAGTATGAGAAAATAACATAAAATCACAACTTATTTCTTTATTTGAATTATTATAATATTTTCCCTTCATCATTTATTCCTCCACTTCCTCTTATACCCCCACCTGCTTATATTTCTCCTATTCCCCATACAACTCTAATTTCGCTTATGTCTCCACTTATTCACATATGTTCTAATGTATCAATCACACGGTTGAATAATTACATAGATGCAAAAGCTCTTTTGACTCCACTTGATTGCATATAACATGCATCTACTCAATCACAACCATCTGTACTTCATTTTTTAATCATTTCTACCACATTTTTTTATACAGAAGCATATATATAATATCAATTTTGATTTATCAAATATCACTCTATGTTGTAGAAAGTGGTGCATACTAGTATGGATAATTAATAACATAATTTGTGGAGAAGTAAATCTGCACATTATCGACAATTGCAATTTGCAAAACCACTCATATGAATTATCCATAATAATATTTCAAGCTTCTCTTATTCTACAACAAATTTTATCATGTTTAATATACATGTCAAAATATACAAAATATTATACAAAGCAAATATCCAATAAAAATTAATTTTTTAATGTCAATTTGTCCAACATAATCGACTTTAAAATTATATAAAAAGTTACGCAGTGAAAAATTTGTAAAACTTTGTAAAACTGAGTTTGTGTGAACATTTGACAAATAAAATATAAAAATTTTACCAAAAAAGCAAAGAAATTTAAATATGAAGTAGTTTAACAGTAGCCTACCAACAGTCAAATAATTTCTCCAACAGACCAGATGGACGAAATTAACCCTATGGCCTTGAAATGTAACTTTCTCTCACTAGTATTCTCACTTTCTCCGTTTCTCTATCTAAAACGTCTATGGTTAGTGATTGAATGCTTAATGGCATGAGTGGGTTTGGACATTTATATAAAAATATATATTTTTAAAATATATGTAAAAAAGATATAGATGTACTTTATTGAATTGTTATATTAATTAAATATATATTTTAAAGAAGCTTCTTATAACTTGAATATATATATGATTCCAAAAACTATATAAAAATATTCAATAAATAGGGAAACATGTCTAGAACACATTGGGAAATAAATCCAACAACAAAATCTTTTATTTTTCTATTTACAAAGCACATAAAAATAGGCAAATTATGCTCAAAATATAATTAAATATTATCTACAATCTAGTGAACACATTTTATAAATAAAAAATAAAACAAAATTACTAAAATCAATGAATAAATTAAGTATCAAATTAACTCAAAAAATTCGAAGAAAACCAATAAACAAAAAATAAATATGCAAGACTTACCAAATCTCAAATATAGATCTCAATAAGTGCACTAATATACCACAATAGCAGTTATTACACATAGTCACCAACCACCATCAACTATCGTCCGCCAGCTACTGCCAACCACCACCCGTTGTCCCCTCCTCATCAACATCGGTGAACTATGTTGTGTAATGACTTATCTCTGAATTCAGTGCAACGAAATATCCTGAATGGAGAGTTACAAAGTACTTTGAATATAGAGTAAGAAAATGCCTTAAATACAAAATTGTGAAGTATCCAAAATACGAAGTAACGATACACCCTAAATATAATGTTACATGGTCTCCTGCAGAATGAGTATCAAACAACACTATCAATACTCTCAACTGTCGTTCTTAGAACAAGATGATTTTTTTCGGAACTTCATAAATGTTTTATACATTATGTACCAACATATGTTGTACGGATAATAAATTATCACTACCATCGTGAATCATTCTGCACGTAACAATTGTATATATAGAATTTATTTACAATAAAGGGTGGTTTGAGTTAATGAAAGACAATAAAAATGAAGCATTATTAATCTTTTTCAGTATCGAGGATAGAATCTCCCTTGCATTACAGTGATTACCACTATTTACAGGAGGCTGGCTTATACATTATAAAATAGTGCATTTATTATGCACTTATCCGAAGAGATATCTTATATATTATTAGATGTGGATATTCTGGTTAACCTTATCTTGATAATTCATGCCTTGATAATTGTTCTTCATAAATGCTTTTTTCTGAATTAGTAGCCCAATTAGGTGTCATCTCCTCAGGGAATTGTTTTACTAGACACAAGCTCATTTTCTAGGAGAGTTCCCTGTGCCCCAGCTGCTTTAGCCTAAAAAAATTATTTATTATATATAATAACTGACCTCCTTGGACAAAGAGCATGTATATAAATAGTTATTAAATCTTAACTAATCTAAATAAGCCAGATTCTAAAATTAAAAGATTAATTCTAAATTCTTCTGGCATGGACTTTGAAGCCCAACAAAACTGGCCCATTTACGTACTATTATGAACACTTATTCCCTAATGCTATGCATTCAAGGAACAATTGTATATTAAATTTTCAATTTTTGCTTTTAAATAACAGTAGTATAATATACCATTTTATGTTCAAATGGAAGTCAGGCCATCACATAATTTTTTTTTTAGGTCAAACTGTTTAATAAAAATGAATAATTATTATTTTAATTTATTTTAAGATTATTGTAATATAAGTTTTAATTAAATTATTTATGAATTGAATTTATGGCTAAATAAATTCTAGTTTTAGATTTATTTTGATTAAAATTTAGCTGAGATATCTAAATAAAAAACATTTCATTTTGATGAGAATGTATAAATTTATTTTAAAATATATATAATATTTAAGCTTAGTAATTTTTCATGTAACACAATTATATTTTATATTAAAATTTGGAGGTGTGGATCGTAGCCGTTGTAGGGATTCCTGATAGAATTTATCTCTTAGACGAGTTCATTTCCTACGAGGGTTATTTCTCTTGGATGAGTTTACTTGCTTGGTGGCTTAAATCAGACTTAAAAATTTTCAGCCATACAATTAAGAAGAATTTATGATATTATACTGATACCTTTTATCATTTTAAATATGCAACAATGGAGATGTGATGCTGGCAGTTTATCTTTAAAACAGTTATTAAACAAAAAAGAGGGATGGGTGATTAGGTTTGTAAATGAGACGAACACGAGCGAGCGCAGGTTCGGCTCATGTTCGGCTTGTTAAAAAATGTTACTATTCTTGTTCGGCTTGTTTATATTTCAAACATAAAAAATGTGTTCGTGTTCGGCTCGGTTGCTTAGTGAGTCGANCATTATTTATTATATATAATAACAGACCTCCTTGGACAAAGAGCATGTAGATAAATAGTTATTTAATCTTAACTAATCTAAATAAGTCAGATTCTAAAATTAAAAGATTAGTTCTAAATTCTTTTGGCATGGACTTCGAAGCCCAACAAAACTGGCCCATTTACGTACTATTATGAACATATTTTCCCTAGTGCTATGCATTTAAGGAACAATTGTATATTAAATTTTCAATTTTTGCATTTAAATAACAGTAGTATAATATGCCATTTTATGTTCAAATGGAAGTCAGGCCATCACATAATTTTTTTTAGATCAAATTGTTTAATAAAAATGAATAATTATTATTTTTATTTATTTCAAGATTATTGTAATATAAGTTTTAATTAAATTATTTATGAATTGAATTTATGTCTAAATAAATTCTAATAGTTTTAGATTTATTTTGATTAAAATTTAGCTGAGATATCTAAATAAAAAACAATTCATTTTGATGAGAATGAATAGTCAAATTATTATAAATCTATTTTAAAATATATATAATATTTAAGCTTAGTAATTTTTCATGTAACACAATTATATTTTATAATATAATAAAATTTGGAGGTTACGGATTCCTGATAGAATTTATCTCTTAGACTCAGTTCATTTCCTACGAGAGTTATTTCTCTTGGATGAGTTTACTTGCTTGGTGCCTTAAATCATACTTAAAAAGTAGTTTTGACAGCCCTAATCATGCAGCCGTATGAGTTAAGATTTGCGACAAGATTTAAATCTTATTGTTTATATTAAGATATCATCCAAATATAATTTAATATATTTTTATTCTATTTTCTTAAAATTAATCATTTTAATTGATTATAAATCTTTACTGCCTGTCAATTAATTTTTTTAAAATTACTGCTCATCAATATATATGTGTGTATACAATTAAATAGCAGTATTTTGAACCAAAATGAGCTGAATACGACCGAATAAATCTTTATTCGTGTTCTGCTCGTTTATATATCGAGCAAAAAAAAGGTGTTCGTGTTTGACTGGTTAACTTAGCAAATGAATTGAACATGAGCATCTTAACGAGCTGAACACGAGCTAGTCTTGAACAAAGAGCCATTTTGATAGCCCTAATGGTGACTACAAAGTTATCTTTAAAAATGGAGAGGACCGGGGATAGAATTAGGATCATAAATTGATATACTAATTAGCCAGAAATTTATCTTTAAAAATAGAGATTAAAGGCTGCAAAAATTTATCTTGAATATAATTATAATATCCTTATCTTTATATAAATATACACGGAAGGTAAATTAATCATACAAATAACTACATTTTCTTAACATCACTCCATGAAAATTGAAAAAGAGCACCAGACATAAAATTTCTCATCGAGTTGGTTAAATACCAAACATCCAACAACAACAAGTGGGTCTAGACTTTCAACCCAACGCCAGCAGGGATTCCAATTTGTGAACTAATTATCTCCCCATTTGCATGTCCGTATTTGCTACGGTGCACGGACAAGTGATAGCCAGAAACTTTGATCGCAGGCCCACTTATACAGCAAGCATTATTCATCTTTCTTTTTGTCCTAACTTTGCTGTCAAAGATAAATCACTTTATTTAGTGATAAGCCATTATCAATTAACTATGATTTAATCTTTTAGTCACATGTTCTATTAACGAAGGTGATTATTTTAGTGTGATGAATACTTAAATGTATTTAAGAATATGATTATTTTTTCTTTTTGGTAATTGTAATTACTCTTTCTAAGATTTTAGAACTAAAAGATAGAAATAAAACATTCTTTTAAGTTATAGGTTTACAATCATAATGAATTTGCTGTTGATGTATAATTATGATTTTAGAAAATTAATTAAAATGTGATTATTGTTGTTTTAAGAATAGTGTGTTCTACTATTATAAAATATCATTTAATTTCGACACATTTATGACGATGACATCAGAAAACATGCGCATTCATCCTTGTAGTCAACTGATTGCCCATGGTTGTCACTTGTCAGCGTGATCAGCGGGGGGAACAACATGCTGAGTGGCTATTTTGTCGGATATTATATATATATAT